>WFAB01002944.1:0-5000 GCA_018977245.1 Lethenteron camtschaticum | reverse complement strand
CATAGCATGCAGCTTGTGTAGTTTACACTGTTTGTGCAATTCCTCCTCGGTTGTTGTCGTCTCTCTGAAGCTGCGGTGTTTGTTTGTTTGTTTACACGTTGTCATCTCTGTAGTTTATTCATTCCGTTTTACATGCAAGTAGAATGACGTTGTTGTTGTTCTTCTTGGTTCTTTCGGTAAAGTCACGTAGAAGGGAAATAATAAAATAATAAAAATAAAACATAATAAAATAATTCTCACGACGTTTCGGCCACACCGCAAGCTTTCCGACTGTCTTTCCGACAGACCTGTTCATTCAGACGCTGTCTTTCCGACAGACCTGTTCTTCACCTGAGGACGGCTGCTTGCGCTGTGGCCGAAACGTCGTGAAAATTATTTTATAGTTTTATTTTTATTATTTTATTATTTCCCTTCTACGTGACTTTACCGAAAGAACCAAGAAGATGAATCCCTGCAGTCACGAAAGCTTTAAATCGAAATTTAAAGTTGTTGTTGTTTACAATTGCCAGCCAGAACATGAGTCAGTATTAATACTGTTTGAGCAAGATATTTGTAACGTTTTAACAAATCGTCCAGACCACTCACTGGCCTGCGTTGTACTGCGCGTACTATTTTAGCGGTGTATTTTAGCGATGTATTTTAGCGTTCTCTTTGCAAGTTGCTGTTTGACAAACGTCAGTGTATTTCTCCTGGATGTACAACCCCGTTTTTAACGAGCTTCCATTTGAATACATTTTGTTTACCGACGCAGCCAAGGCTGCCAAGACTTGAATTTCTACATTAAAACTCAGAAATAAATCTCACCGTCTTTATCGTAATGATCGCATTGCTCTGCAATGCTGGCGAGGGGGTGTCGGTGTGCAACTCCCGTATGCGCGATCCTCTCTTAGGACAAGAGACGCACACTTCCATTTCTTGCGCTTATCCAGAGTTCGAAGTTAACGTTCTCCCATTAAGTAAACAGAAGCATGATAATTGGTTTTTTACCCTTCTATCTGGCAACAAAACTGTGACCTTTTTTACAAGGAGTCATGTTTGCATAGACCACAATACCTGCAGTCGTAATGCAAACAAAACACAACTCTGATAATGTATGCACTGTCCTTGAAGTTGATTGGTCCACACCCGAGACAGCTTTCCTTAGAGCCTAGTCTCACATGGGTTGGACCAGATGATGCCAAAAGGCGTACAACTCAAAGACAATGCACCATCAGAGTATGAGAGCTCGGGGTAAGCATTTACATCATTGGAACCTCATTTGCCAGTAAAAAATAGAATTGTTTTTTGTACCCTTCTATCTGGCAACAAAACTGACACCTTTTTTACATGTTGCCATGTTTGCATAGACCACAATACCTGCAGTCAGAATGCAAACAAAACACACAACTCTGATAGTGTATCCACTGTCCTTGAAGTTGATTGGTCCACACCCGAGACAGCTTAGTCTCGCCCTCGACGAACGAGCCACTGCACGGACCCACCTCGTTCTCTTCACACCACCCCCAGGTCTTGATTGTCAACCCTCACCCGGGTGCTCACCGGCTCGAAGCGTCGTGGTTAGAGCGACTTTGACTGGGGGCCGTGGGGTGCTCACAGCGCGGCTCTGTGAGTCAGCCCACGTTCAAGGCTAGTGTGATTGTTGCACTCGAATGAGCGTTGGGGCAGTGCAGAGGTCGCAACCGGGTACCCGATACCCGTACCCTACCCGATACCCGGCTACCCGTACCCGACCGGGTACGGGTAGCCGTTCGCGACCCTGGTGCGGCCAGGTACGGGTAAGGAAACAAAACCCGTTTGCGACCTCTGGGGCAGTGTCCCATCTAATAATAATTCAAAACAATAGATACATCATGTGCCTGCAGAGCTGTGAGTCGGTGGTGGGACATGTGCACATTGCCACAGCAGCAGCAGGGTGGGTGTATTGTATAGGCCGCAGACTTCTTCATCGCAAGGCCACCAGCGACATGACGCAAATGTGAAAACACACCCCCCCCCCCCAATCATGCTGCTGTCGAAATCCCAAATGGTTTCAAGCGTGTGGCGGCCCTCACCACACTGATGATGCCTTCATGGCGAAAGTGGTCCCCCCCTATGAGAATGAGTGAAAAACACCGGTACAGGACAACCTCTGTTTGCTTTCCACAAAGTAGTACTCGCTTTATCGACCCCCCGAGAGATGATTTTTAAAATTACAACTTTTTGATGGGCAATCTGTGCCCCAGCCACCGGGCGCTGTGTCCGATTCTACGACCTGAAACTTCTTTCAAACGGTCACAAAAGGTTTCCCACCCCGATGTGTTGACGGCACTGAGCGAGCGGTGGGCATCGCAGCCATCCCACGACAGGGGCTAAGTCTTCCTCAAGTACAACCGCTGCTGACTTCACCACCAAAAAATGAACCCGTAAAAACAAAGTTTTTCACGATAAATCCTTTATATGTGTGGCGGCTACTAGAGTCCTCTCGTCCTCTGGCTTGAGATGGCTGTCACTTATGGGTCAGATGATTGCATGGCACCATTAAGCAATTGGTAATTAAATATAATATTTTTGTCCTAAAAAGTGTAAAATTTTGGGAAAAAAATTTCACGAACATTAATTGTCACGCACAACGAGTCTGTGTGGAAAATGTCAGCTCGATTGGATCACGGGAAGTGGGCTAAAAAACGACCGAAAGATTTGCACGGTCCTAAGCAAGCAAGCGAACTTAATATAAAGGATTTAAACAAGTAAACCCGTAAAAACAAAGTTTTTCACTATAAATCCTTTATATGTGTGGCGACTACTAGAGTCCTCTCGTCCTCTGGCTTGAGATGGCTGCCACCTATGGGTCAGATGATTGCATGGCAGCATTAAGCAATTGGTAATGAAATATTTTTAAAAAAATTTCCCTAAAAAGTGGAAAATTTGTGAAAAAAAATTTCACGAACATTAATTGTCACGCACAACGAGTCTGTGTGCAAAATGTCAGCTCGATTGGATCACGGGGAGTGGGTTAAAACACGACCGAAAGATTTGCACGGTCCTAAGCAAGCAAGCAAGTGAACTTAATATAAAGGATTTTAAAAAGATGCTTCCCGATGTATTGACCCTGTAAAAGTCGAGTCATTCCGTGACCAAGATCTGGATTCGCAGCCTCGCGATTGCCCAGCTTCTGCACTCTTGCCAAAGTGCAACAGTTGATGAACTACCTATTGGAAATTATTGATCGGACTAAACATCATTTGATCCACCGTAGGAATGCGATTGGCCACTGCTGCACTATGCAACAGTGCAACAGTTGATGAACTACCCATTGGGAATTATTGATCGGACTAAACATCATTTGATCCACCGTAGGAATGCGATTGGCCACTGCTGCACTATGCAACAGTGCAACAGTTGATGAACTACCCATTGGGAATTATTGATCGGACTAAACATCATTTGATCCACCGTAGGAATGCGATTGGCCACTGCTGCACTATGCAACAGTGCAACAGTTGATGAACTACTCATTGGGAATTATTGATCGGACTAAACATCATTTGATCCACCGTAGGAATGCGATTGGCCACTGCTGCACTATGCAACAGTGCAACAGTTGATGAACTACCCATTGGGAATTATTGATCGGACTAAACATCATTTGATCCACCGTAGGAATGCGATTGGCCACTGCTGCACTATGCAACAGTGCAACAGTTGATGAACTACCCATTGGGAATTATTGATCGGACTAAACATCATTTGATCCACCGTAGGAATGCGATTGGCCACTGCTGCACTATGCAACAGTGCAACAGTTGATGAACTACCCATTGGGAATTATTGATCGGACTAAACATCATTTGATCCACCGTAGGAATGTGATTGGCCACTGCTGCACTATGCAACAGTTGATGAACTACCCATTGGGAATTATTGATCGGACTAAACATCATTTGATCCACCGTAGGAATGCAATTGGCCACTGCTGCACTATGCAACAGTGCAACAGTTGATGAACTACCCATTGGGAATTATTGATCGGACTAAACATCATTTGATCCACCGTAGGAATGCGATTGGCCACTGCTGCACTATGCAACAGTTGATGAACTACCCATTGGAAATTATTGATCGGACTAAACATCATTTGATCCACCGTAGGAATGCAATTGGCCACTGCTGCACTATGCAACAATGCAACAGTTGATGAACTACCCATTGGGAATTATTGATCGGACTAAACATCATTTGATCCACCGTAGGAATGCGATTGGCCACTGCTGCACTATGCAACAGTGCAACAGTTGATGAACTACCCATTGGAAATTATTGATCGGACTAAACATCATTTGATCCACCGTAGGAATGCGATTGGCCACTGCTGCACTATGCAACAGTGCAACAGTTGATGAACTACCCATTGGGAATTATTGATCAGACTAAACATCATTTGATCCACCGTAGGAATGCGAAATTTCCACTCGTGGCTCTGAGGATAAGCACCAATATATAAAGTGTAATCCCCTGCAAGCGCTTCCAGGCTGTGCTGACTGGTGCTGACTCTGTAGCTATCACAGCGGTTGAAATTAATTGTATTTTTCTCAATTTCGATTGATTCTCTAATTAGTCTTGGCCAGTAATAATTCGCTTCTGCATAACACTTCCACGTTATCAAAATTAGTTGAATGCCCTTGTTGGCAAGCATGCTCTGTCACTGTTGACAGCTGTGTTTGAGATGTAATTACCAGTCAACATCTCATTTGGGTCATTTTTATGTACCTTATACTGTATGAGATTTCTGATAATTTACATAACCAATACATTTTTCACTTTGTTTATGTAGATCGCTCGAATGCCAACGCGAGTGTTTAGTGTTGATGGCGAGTTTAGTAATTAGTCGTACGTACGGTAAAAAAAAGTTTTCCTCTAAAAATAAAAAAAAATCTCTCTCCGCCTTGGAGCCAATCACAGTTGAGTGTCTCGCCTGTCACGTGACGCGGCGGTTTGTTTTCCCGCCAAATTTTCTGGCTCCT
>WFAB01002943.1:0-23694 GCA_018977245.1 Lethenteron camtschaticum | reverse complement strand
GAGTCTATGGGGCAGGTGTTGAGTCTATGGGGGCAGTGTTGAGTCTATGTGGGGCATGGTGGTTGAGTCTATGGGGGGGCAGTGTTGAGGTCTATGGGGCAGTGGTTGAGTCTATGGTGCATGGTTGAGTCTATGGGGGGGCGTGTTGAGTCTATGGGCAGTGTTGAGTCTATGCGTGCAGTGTTGAGTCTATGGGCAGTGTGAGTCTATGGTGCAGTGTTGAGTCTATGGGCAGTGTTGAGTCTATGGGGCAAGTGTGAGTCTATGGTGCAGTGTTGGTCTTGGGCAGGGTTGGGCAGTGGGGGGCGTGTGATCTATGGTGCAGTTGTTGAGTCTATGGGTTGCAGTGTTTGGTTATCTGGCATCCAGTGTTGGTCTACTGTGCTAAGTGTTGAGTCTATGGTGCAGTTGAGTCTATGGGCAGGTGTTGAGTCTATTGGGGTGGCAGTGTTGAGGTTCTATGGTGCAGTGTTGAGTCTATGGTGCAGTGTTGAGTCTATGGGGCAGTGTTGAGTCTATGGTGCAGTGTTGAGTCTATGGTGCAGTGTGATCATGTGTTTGAGTCTATGGGGCAGTGGATCTTGGTGCAGTGTTGAGTCTATGGGGCAGTGTTGAGTCTATGGGCAGTGTTGAGTCTATGGGGGGGGGGCAGTGTGATTAGGGCAGGTTGAGTCTATGGTGCAGTGTCTGGAGTCTATGGGCAGTGTTGAGTCTATGGGCAGTGTTGAGTCTATGGGCAGTGTTGAGTCTATGGTGGCCAGTGTTGAGTCTATGGGTGCAGTGTTGAGTCTATGGGCAGTGTGAGTCTATGGTGCAGTGTTGAGTCTATGGGGCAGTGTTGAGTCTATGGTGCAGTGTTGAGTCTATGGGGCAGTGTTGAGTCTATGGGTGGCAGTGTTGAGTCTATGGGGCAGTGTTGAGTCTATGGGTGCAGTGTTGGTCTACAGTGGAGTCTATGGGGGCAGTGTTGAGTCTATGGGGCAGTGCTGGAGTCTATGATGGGTGGCAGTGTTGAGTCTATGGTGCAGTGTTGAGTCTATGGGGCAGTGTTGAGTCTATGGGCAGTGTTTTTTTTGGTGTTGAGTCTATGGGTGCAGTGTTGAGTCTATGGTTGGCAGTGTTGAGTCTATGGGGCAGTGTTGAGTCTATGGGCAGTGTTGAGTCTATGGCAGTGTGAGTCTATGGCAGTGTTGAGTCTATGGGGCAGTGTTGAGTCTATGGGCAGTGTTGAGTCTATGGGCAGTGTTGAGTCTATGGGGCAGTGTGGTTGGAGTGAGTCTATGGGGCAGTGTTGAGTCTATGGTGCAGTGTTGAGTCTATGGGGCAGTGTTGAGTCTATGGGGTGTTTTATGGGGCAGTGTTGAGTCTATGGTGCAGTGTTGAGTCTGGCAGGGAGTCTATGGGGCAGTGTTGAGTCTATGGTGCAGTGTTGAGTCTATGGTGGCAGTGTTGAGTCTATGGGTGCAGTGTTGAGTCTATGGTGCAGTGTTGAGTCTTGGGAGTGTTGAGTCTATGGGGCAGTGTTGAGTCTATGGTGCCAGTGTTGAGTCTATGGGCAGTGTTGAGTCTATGGTGCAGTGCTGAGTCTATGGGCAGTGTTGAGTCTATGGGCAGTGTTGAGTCTATGGTGCAGTGTTGAGTCTATGGGGCAGTGTTGAGTCTATGGGCAGTGTTGAGTCTATGGGCAGTGTTGAGTCTATGGTGCAGTGTTGAGTCTATGGTGCAGTGTTGAGTCTATGGGCAGTGTTGAGTCTATGGTGCAGTGCTGAGTCTATGGGCAGTGTTGAGTCTATGGGCAGTAGTGTTGAGTCTATGGGCAGTGTTGAGTCTATGGGCAGTTGATCTATGGGCAGTGTTGAGTCTATGGTGCAGTGTTGAGTCTATGGGCAGTGTTGAGTCTATGGGCAGTGTTGAGTCTATGGCAGTGTTGAGTCTATGGTGCAGTGTTGAGTCTATGGTGCAGTGTTGAGTCTATGGAGTGTTGAGTCTATGGCAGTGTTGAGTCTATGGTGGCAGTGTTGAGTTATGGGCAGTGTTGAGTCTATGGTGCAGTGTTATCTATGGCTGTTGAGTCTATGGTGCAGTGTTGAGTCTATGGTGGCAGTGTTGAGTCTATGGGCAGTGTGAGTCATGTCAGTGTTGAGTCTATGGTTCAGTGTTGAGTCTATGGGGCAGTGTTGAGTCTATGGGCAGGTGGTTTGCAGTGTTGAGTCTATGGTGCAGTGTTGAGTCTATGGGCAGTGTTGAGTCTATGGGCAGTGTTGAGTCTATGATGCCAGTGTTGAGTCTATGGTGGCCAGTGTTGAGTCTATGGTGCAGTGTTGAGTCTATGGTTCAGTGTTGAGTCTATGGGGCAGTGTTGAGTCTATGGGGCAGTGGCTGAGTCTATGGTGCAGTGTTGAGTCTATGGGTGGCCAGTGTTGAGTCTATGGGGCAGTGTTGAGTCTATGGGGCAGTGCTGGAGTCTATGGGGGCAGTGTTGAGTCTATGGTGCAGTGTTGAGTCTATGGGGGGCAGTGTTGAGTCTAGGTGGGGCAGTGTTGAGTCTATGGGGTGGCAGGTGGTTGAGTCTATGGGGGGCAGTGTTGGAGTCTATGGGGGGGCAGTGGTTGAGTCTATGGGCAGTGTTGAGTCTATGGTGCAGTGTTGAGTCTATGGTGGGCAGTGTTGAGTCTATGGTGCAGTGTTGAGTCTATGGTGCAGTGTTGAGTCTATGGTGGCAGTGTTGAGTCTATGGTGCAGTGTTGAGTCTATGGTGCAGTGTTGAGTCTATGGTGCAGTGTTGAGTCTATGGGCAGTGTTGAGTCTATGGTGCAGTGTTGAGTCTATGGGCAGTGTTGAGTCTATGGGGCAGTGTTGAGTCTATGGGGCAGTGTTGAGTCTATGGTGGCAGTGTTGAGTCTCATGGTTGGCAGTGTTGAGTCTATGGTGGCAGTGTTTGAGTCTATGGGCAGTGTTGAGTCTATGGTGCAGTGTTGAGTCTATGGGCAGTGTTGAGTCTATGGTGCAGTGCTTGAGTCTATGGTGCAGTGTTGAGTCTATGGGCAGTGTTGAGTCTATGGGTGCAGTGTTGAGTCTATGGGGCAGTGTTGAGTCTATGGTGCAGTGTTGAGTCTATGGTGGTTTGAGTCTATGGGTGCAGTGTGAGTCTATGTGGTGGCAGTGTTGAGTCTATAGGGCAGTGGTTGGAGTCTATGGGCAGTGTTGAGTCTATGGGGTGCAGTGTTGAGTCTATGGTGCAGTGTTGAGTCTATGGTGCAGGTGTTTGAGTCTTCTGGGGCAGTGTTGAGTTATGGGGTTTGAGTCTATGGTGCAGTGTTGAGTCTATGGGGGGCAGTGTTGAGTCTATGGTGCAGAGTGTTGAGTCTATGGGGCAGTGTTGAGTCTATGGGGCAGTGTTGAGTCTATGGGGCAGTGTTGAGTCTATGGGGCAGTGTTGAGTCTATGGTGCAGTGTTGAGTCTATGGGTAGCAGTGTTGAGTCTATGGGGCAGTGTTGAGTCTATGGGGCAGTGTTGAGTCTATGGTGCAGTGTTGAGTCTATGGGCAGTGTTGAGTCTATGGGGCAGTGTTGAGTCTATGGTGCAGTGTTGAGTCTATGGGCAGTGTTGAGTCTATGGGGCAGTGTTGAGTCTATGGGGCAGTGTTGAGTCTATGGGGCAGTGCTGAGTCTATGGTGCAGTGTTGAGTCTATGCGGCAGTGTTGAGTCTATGGGGCAGTGTTGAGTCTATGGTGCAGTGTTGAGTCTATGGGCAGTGTTGAGTCTATGGTGCAGTGTTGAGTCTATGGGCAGTGTTGAGTCTATGGGGCAGTGTTGAGTCTATGGGGCAGTGCGGAGTCTATGGGGCAATGTTGAGTCTATGGGCCAGTGCTGAGTCTATGGTGCAGTGTTGAGTCTATGGAGCAGTGTTGAGTCTATGGGGCAGTGTTGAGTCTATGGTGTAGTGTTTAGTCTATGGGGCAGTGTTGAGTCTATGGGACAGTTTTGAGTCTATGGTGCAGTGTTGAGTCTATGGTGCAGTGTTGAGTCTATGGTGCAGTGCTGAGTCTATGGGCAGTGTTGAGTCTATGGGCAGTGTTGAGTCTATGGGCAGTGTTGAGTCTATGGGGCAGTGTTGAGTCTATGGGGCAGTTTTGAGTCTATGGTGCAGTGTTAAGTCTATGGGGCAGTGTTGAGTCTATGGTGCAGTGATGAGTCTATGGTGCAGTGTTGAGTCTATGGGGCAGTGTTGAGTCTATGGTGCAGTGTTGAGTCTATGGTGTAGTGTTGAGTCTATGGTGCAGTGTTGAGTCTATGGGGCAGTGTTGAGTCTATGGTGCAGTGTTGAGTCTATGGGGCAGTGTTGAGTCTATGGTGCAGTGATGAGTCTATGGTGCAGTGTTGAGTCTATGGGCAGTGTTGAGTCTATGGTGCAGTGCTGAGTCTATGGTGCAGTGTTGAGTCTATGGTGCAGTGTTGAGTCTATAGTGCAGTGTTGAGTCTATGGTGCAGTGTTGAGTCTATGGGGCAGTGTTGAGTCTGTGGGGCAGTGTTGAGTCTATGATGCAGTGCTGAGTCTATGGTGCAGTGTTGAGTCTATGGTGCAGTGTTGAGTCTATGGTGCAGTGTTGAGTCTATGGTGCAGTGTTGAGTCTATGGGGCAGTGTTGAGTCTATTGGGCAGTGCTGAGTCTATGGGGCAGTGTTGAGTCTATGGGCAGTGTTGAGTCTATGGTGCAGTATTGAGTCTATGGGCAGTGTTGAGTCTATGGGGCAGTGCTGAGTCTATGGTGCAGTGTTGAGTCTATGGGGCAGTGTTGAGTCTATGGGGCAGTGTTGAGTCTATGGTGCAGTGTTGAGTCTATGGTGCAGTGTTGAGTCTATGGTGCAGTGTTGAGTCTATGGTGCAGTGTTGAGTTTATGGTGCAGTGTTGAGTCTATGGGGCAGTGTTGAGTCTATGGGGCAGTGTTGAGTCTATGGTGCAGTGTTGAGTCTATGGGGCAGTGTTGAGTCTATGGTGCAGTGTTGAGTCTATGGTGCAGTGTTGAGTTTATGGTGCAGTGTTGAGTCTATGGTGCAGTGTTGAGTCTATGGGGCAGTGTTGAGTCTATGGGGCAGTGTTGAGTCTATGGTGCAGTGTTGAGTCTATGGTGCGGTGTTGAGTCTATGGTGCAGTGTTGAATCTATGGGCAGTGTTGAGTCTATGGTGCATTGGTTAATCTACGGGTAGTGTTGAGTCTATGGTGCAGTGTTGAGTCTATGGGGCAGTGCTGAGTCTATGGTGCAGTGTTGAGTCTATGGTGCAGTGTTGAGTCTATGGTGCAGTGTTGAGTCTATGGTGCAGTGTTGAGTCTATGGTGCAGTGTTGAGTCTATGGTGCAGTGTTGAGTCTATGGTGCAGTGTTGAGTCTACGGTGCAGTGCTGAGTCTATGGGGCAGTGTTGAGTCTACGGTGCAGTGTTGAGTCTATGGTGCAGTGTTGAGTCTATGGGCAGTGTTGAGTCTATGGTGCAGTGTTGAGTCTATGGTGCAGTGTTGAGTCTATGCTGCAGTGTTGAGTCTATGGTGCAGTGCTGAGTCTATGGGGCAGTGTTGAGTCTATGGTGCACTGTTGAGTCTATGGGGCAGTGTTGAGTCTATGGGGCAGTGTTGAGTCTATGGGCAGTGTTGAGTCTATGGTGCAGTGTTGAGTCTATGGGGCAGTGTTGAGTCTATGGTGCAGTGTTGAGTCTATGGGGCAGTGTTGAGTCTATGGGGCAGTGCTGAGTCTATGGTGCAGTGTTTAATCTATGGTGCAGTGTTGAGTCTATGGTGCAGTGTTGAGTCTATGGGGCACTGTTGAGTCTATGGGGCAGTGCTGAGTCTATGGTGCAGTGTTGAATCTATGGTGCAGTGTTGAGTCTATGGGGCAGTGCTGAGTCTATGGTGCACTGTTGAGTCTATGGGGCAGTGTTGAGTCTATGGGGCAGTGCTGAGTCTATGGTGCAGTGTTGAATCTATGGTGCAGTGTTGAGTCTATGGTGCAGTGTTGAATCTATGGTGCACTGTTGAGTCTATGGGGCAGTGTTGAGTCTATGGGGCAGTGCTGAGTCTATGGTGCAGTGTTGAGTCTATGGGGCAGTGTTGAGTCTATGGGTAGTGCTGAGTCTATGGTGCAGTGTTGAGTCTATGGTGCAGTGTTGAGTCTATGGTGCAGTGCTGAGTCTATGGTGCAGTGTTGAGTCTATGGTGCAGTGTTGAGTCTATGGGGCAGTGTTGAGTCTATGGGCAGTGTTGAGTCTATGGTGCAGTGTTGAGTCTATGGGCAGTGTTGAGTCTATGGTGCAGTGTTGAGTCTAGGATGCAGTGTTGAGTCTATGGGCAGTGCTGAGTCTATGGTGCAGTGTTGAGTCTAGGATGCATTGGTTAATCTACGGGTAGTGTTGAGTCTATGGTGCAGTGTTGAGTCTATGGTGCAGTGTTGAGTCTATGGGTGGCAGTGTTGAGTCTGTGGTGCAGTGTTGAGTCTATGGTGCAGTGTTGAGTCTATGGTGCAGTGTTGAGTCTATGATGCAGTTTTGAGTCTATCCTATTGGTTAGCAGTGCTTCGGATTTTGGCACTTTCAGGGGCTGTGCCTTCAGCCATCGGGCGTTGACGCTGAGACGCTACGATCGTTTGGGATGAGTCAACACTCGGACATCTGGTGATGTGACGGCATCACAGACCCCCAGGCTATGGAACGGCAGTGGTGGTGCATGCAGACCCACAGAGACCCACAGAGATACACAGAGACCCGCAGAGACACGCAGAGACACGCAGAGACACACAGAGACACACAGAGACACACAGAAACCCACACAGACACACAGAGACAGACAGAGACACACACAGACACCCACAGAATCCCACACAGACCCACAGAAACCCACACAGAGACCCACAGACACCCACAGAAACCCACACAGAGACCCACAGAGACCCACAGACACCCACAGAAACCCACACAGAGACCCACAAAATCCCACACAGACCCACACAGAAACCCACATAGACCCACGGACCCACACAGAGACCAACAGAGACCCACAGAGACACACACACACAGAGACCTCCCGTGCACCAGGCGAGGTAGTTAACATTTTGGCACAGGCTCAACAACAGCAGCAACAACAGCAATGTTGCATGACCACACAGAGACCCACACAGACACACAGAGACCCACACAGAGACCCACAGAAACACACAGATACCCACATAGACCCACTGACCCACACAGACCCACGTGCACCAGGCGAGGTAGTTACAATTTTGGCACAAGAACAACAACAGCAGCAGCAATGCTGAATGACCACACAGAGACACACAGACACCCACACAGACGCACACAGACACACAGAGACCCACACAGAGACCCACAGAAACACACAGAGACCCACATAGACCCACTGACCCACACAGAGACCCACACAGAGACACACACAGAGACACACAGAGACCCACACAGAGACACACACAGAGACACACAGAGACACACACAGAGACACACATAAACCCACACAGAGACACACAGAGACACACATAGACCCACTGACCCACACAGACCCACGTGCACCAGGCGAGGTGGTTACAATTTTGGCACAAGAACAACAACAGCAGCAGCAATGCTGAATGACCACATATCTGACGCTTAGCACCGGGCGAAGATGTCACAGAGCGAGACTCGAGAACAAGAAAGACCACGATGTATTTTTAACTTGGCGACAGAGACACGCGGAGACACGTGGAGACACGCAGAGACACGCGGAGACACGTGGAGACACGCAGAGACACGCGTAGACACGCGGAGACTCACGGAGACCCACAGAGACCCACAGACACTCATAGAGACACACAGAAACACAGAGACACACAGAGACACACAGAGACCCACAGAGACTTACAGAGACACACAGAGACACACAGAGACCCACAGAGACACACAGACACATAGAGACCCACAGAGACTCACAGAGACCCACAGAGACCCACAGAAACACACAGAGACACACAGAGACTCAAAGAGACACAAAGACACACAGAGACCCACAGAGACCCACAGAGACACACAGACACACAGAGACCCACAGAGACTTACAGAGACTTACAGAGACACACAGAGACTCACAGAGACTCACAGAGACTCACAGACACACAGAGACACACAGAGACCCACAGAGACACACAGAGACACGCAGAGACTCACAGAGACACACAGAGACACGCGGAGACACGCGGAGACACGCGGAGACACGCAAAGAGATACACAGAGACCCACAGAGACACACAGAGACACACAGAGAGACACAGCGACTCACAGATACACGCAGAGACACACAGATACACAGAGTCTCACAAAGAGATTCACAGAGACTCACAGAGACACATAAAGACCCACAGAGACACACAGAGACACACAGAGACACACCAGGATACACAGAGACTCACAAAGACTCACAGAGACACAGAGATACACAGAGACACACGAAGACACGCGGAAACACACAGAGACACAGAGAGACACACAGAAACTCACAGAGACACGCAGAGACACATAGACTCACAGAGACACACAGAGACTCACAGAGACACACGCAGAGACACGCAGACTCACAGAGACACAGAGACACACAGAGACTCACAGAGACACACAGAGACTCACAGAGACACAGAGACACACAGACTCACAGAGACACACAGAGACTCACAGAGACACAAAGACTCACAGAGACACAGAGACACACAGAGACTCACAGAGACTCACAGAGACTCACAGAGACTCACAGAGACACATAGACTCACAGAGACACGCAGAGACTCACAGAGACACGCAGAGACACGCAGAGTCTCACAGATACACAGAGAGACACACGAAGACACGCGGAGACACACAGAGACACAGAGAGACACACAGAAACTCACAGAGACACACAGAGACACAGAGAGACACACATAAACTCACAGAGACACGCAGAGACTCACAGAGACACGCAGAGGCTCACAGAGACTCACAGAGACACACAGACTCACAGAGACACACAGAGACACAAAGAGACACACAGAGTGACACAGAGACACACAGAGACTCACAGAGATACGCAGAGACTCACAGAGACTCACAGAGACCCACAGAGACACGCGGAGACACGCGGAGACACGCGGAGACTCATAGAGACCCACAGAGACACGCGGAGACACGCAGAGACACGCGGAGACACGCAGAGACACACGGAGAGACGCGGAGACTCACGGAGACACGCAGAGACACGCAGAGACTCACAGAGACGTGCAGAGACTCACAGAGACCCACAGAGACTCACAGATACACAGAGACTCACAGAGACTCACAAAGAGATTCACTGAGACTCAAAGAGACACGGGGAGACTCACAGATACACAGAGACTCACAGAGAGACACAGAGACTCACAGAGACTCACAGAGACACACAGCGACCCACAGAGACACACAAAGACTCACAGAGACACAGAGAGACACACAGAGACACACAGAGACGTGAGAACAAGAAAGACGGTGTATTTTTAACTTGGCGACGGAGACACGCAGAGACACACAGACAAACACAGAGACACGCGGAGACACGCAGAGACTCACAGAGACCCCCAGAGACTCACAGACTCACAGAGACTCACAGAGACACGCAGAGATTTACAGAGACACACAGAGACACACAGAGACTCACAGAGTCTCACAAAGAGATTCACTGAGACACAGGGATACACAGAGACACACAGAAACTCACAGAGATTCACAGATACACAGAGACGCACAGAGATACACAGAGACACACAGAGACTCACAGAGACACAGAGACACACAGACTCACAGATACACACAGAGACGCACAGAGATACACAGAGACACACAGAGACTCACAGAGACACAGAGACACACAGACTCACAGAGACACAGAGACACACAGAGACTCACAGAGACTCACAGAGACCCACAGAGACACGCAGAGACTCACAGAGACACGCAGAGACACGCAGAGTCTCACAGATACACAGAGAGACACACGAAGACACGCGGAGACACAGAGAGACACACAGAAACTCACAGAGACATGCAGAGACTCACAGAGACACGCAGAGGCTCACAGAGACTCACAGAGACTCACAGAGACACACAGACTCACAGAGACACACAGAGACACACAGAGACACACAGAGAGACACAGAGACACACAGAGACTCACAGAGACACAGAGACACACAGAGACTCACAGAGACTCACAGAGACACACAGATACACACAGAGACTCACAGAGTCTCACAAAGAGATTCACTGAGACACACAGAGACTCACAGAGATATACAGAGACACACAGAGACGCACAGAGATACACAGAGACTCACAGATACTCACAGAGACACGCAGAGATTCACAGAGACACACAGAGACACACAGAGACTCACAGAAACTCACAGAGACACACAGAGACACACAGAGACCCACATATACACACAAAGACACACAGAGACACACAGAGACTCACAGAGACTCACAGAGACACACAGAGACCCACATATACACACAAAAACACACAGATACACACAGAGACCCACAGAGACCCACAGAGACACACAGATACACACAGAGACACACAGAGACCCACATATACACACAGAGACACACAGAGACACACAGAGACTCACAGAGACACACAGAGACCCACAGAGACACACATATACACACAGAGACACACAGAGACACACAGAGACTCACAGAGACCCACAGAGACCCACAGAGACACACAGACAAACACAGAGACACGCGGAGACACGCAGAGACTCACAGAGACCCACAGAGACTCACAGACTCACAGAGACTCACAGAGACACGCAGAGATTCACAGAGACACACAGAGACACACAGAGACTCACAGAGTCTCACAAAGAGATTCACTGAGACACAGGGATACACAGAGACACACAGAGACTCACAGAGATTCACAGATACACAGAGACGCACAGAGATACACAGAGACTCACAGAGACTCACAGAGACACGCAGAGATTCACAGAGACACACAGAGACACGCAGAGACTTAGAGAGACACACAGAGACCCACAGAGACCCACAGAGACACACAGATACACACAGAGACACACAGAGACCCACATATACACACAGAGACACACAGAGACACACAGAGACTCACAGAGACACACAGAGACCCACAGAGACACACAGATACACACAGAGACCCACAGAGACACACATATACACACAGAGACACACAGAGACTCACAGAGACCCACAGAGACCCACAGAGACACACAGATACACACAGAGACACACAGAGACTCACAAAGAGATTCACTGAGACTCACTGAGACCCACAGAGACACATAGAGACTCACAGAGACACGCAGAGATTTACAGAGACACACGGAGACTGACAGAGACACACAGAGACACACAGAGACTCACAGAGACTCACAGAGACACACATATACACACAGAGACACACAGAGACTCACAGAGACCCACAGAGACCCACAGAGACACACAGATACACACAGAGACACACAGAGACTCACAAAGAGATTCACTGAGACTCACTGAGACCCACAGAGACACATAGAGACTCACAGAGACACGCAGAGATTTACAGAGACACACGGAGACTGACAGAGACACACAGAGACACACAGAGACTCACAGAGACTCACAGAGACACACAGAGACACACAGATACACACAGAGACACACAGAGACCCACAGAGACACACAGATACACACAGAGACACACAGAGACCCACATATACACACAGAGACACACAGAGACACACAGAGACTCACAGAGACTCACAGAGACCCACAGAGACCCACAGAGACACACAGACAAACACAGAGACACGCGGAGACACGCAGAGACTCACAGAGACCCACAGAGACTCACAGACTCACAGAGACTCACAGAGACACGCAGAGATTCACAGAGACACACAGAGACACACAGAGACTCACAGAGTCTCACAAAGAGATTCACTGAGACACAGGAATACACAGAGACACACAGAGACTCACAGAGATACACAGAGACTCACAGAGACTCACAGAGACACGCAGAGATTCACAGAGACACACAGAGACACGCAGAGACTCACAGAGACACGCAGAGGCTCACAGAGACTCACAGAGACACACAGACTCACAGAGACACACAGAGACACAAAGAGACACACAGAGTGACACAGAGACACACAGAGACTCACAGAGATACGCAGAGACTCACAGAGACTCACAGAGACCCACAGAGACACGCGGAGACACGCGGAGACACGCGGAGACTCATAGAGACCCACAGAGACACGCGGAGACACGCAGAGACACGCGGAGACACGCAGAGACACACGGAGAGACGCGGAGACTCACGGAGACACGCAGAGACACGCAGAGACTCACAGAGACGTGCAGAGACTCACAGAGACCCACAGAGACTCACAGATACACAGAGACTCACAGAGACTCACAAAGAGATTCACTGAGACTCAAAGAGACACGGGGAGACTCACAGATACACAGAGACTCACAGAGAGACACAGAGACTCACAGAGACTCACAGAGACACACAGCGACCCACAGAGACACACAAAGACTCACAGAGACACAGAGAGACACACAGAGACACACAGAGACGTGAGAACAAGAAAGACGGTGTATTTTTAACTTGGCGACGGAGACACGCAGAGACACACAGACAAACACAGAGACACGCGGAGACACGCAGAGACTCACAGAGACCCCCAGAGACTCACAGACTCACAGAGACTCACAGAGACACGCAGAGATTTACAGAGACACACAGAGACACACAGAGACTCACAGAGTCTCACAAAGAGATTCACTGAGACACAGGGATACACAGAGACACACAGAGACTCACAGAGATTCACAGATACACAGAGACGCACAGAGATACACAGAGACACACAGAGACTCACAGAGACACAGAGACACACAGACTCACAGATACACACAGAGACGCACAGAGATACACAGAGACACACAGAGACTCACAGAGACACAGAGACACACAGACTCACAGAGACACAGAGACACACAGAGACTCACAGAGACTCACAGAGACCCACAGAGACACGCAGAGACTCACAGAGACACGCAGAGACACACAGAGTCTCACAGATACACAGAGAGACACACGAAGACACGCGGAGACACAGAGAGACACACAGAAACTCACAGAGACACACAGAGACACCAAAAGACACACAGAAACTCACAGAGACATGCAGAGACTCACAGAGACACACAGAGACACACAGAGATTCACAGATACACACAGAGACTCACAGAGATATACAGAGACACACAGAGACGCACAGAGATACACAGAGACTCACAGATACTCACAGAGACACGCAGAGATTCACAGAGACACACAGAGACACACAGAGACTCACAGAAACTCACAGAGACACACAGAGACACACAGAGACCCACATATACACACAAAGACACACAGAGACACACAGAGACTCACAGAGACACACAGAGACCCACAGAGACACACAGATACACACAGAGACCCACAGAGACCCACAGAGACACACAGATACACACAGAGACACACAGAGCACAGAGACCCACATATACACACAAAGACACACAGAGACACGCAGAGACTCACAGAGACACACAGAGACCCACAGAGACACACATATACACACAGAGACACACAGAGACTCACAGAGACCACAGAGACCCACAGAGACACACAGACAAACACAGAGACACGCGGAGACACGCAGAGACTCACAGAGACCCACAGAGACTCACAGACTCACAGAGACTCACAGAGACACGCAGAGATTCACAGAGACACACAGAGACACACAGAGACTCACAGAGTCTCACAAAGAGATTCACTGAGACACAGGGATACACAGAGACACACAGACTCACAGAGATTCACAGATACACAGAGACGCACAGAGATACACAGAGACTCACAGAGACTCACAGAGACACGCAGAGATTCACAGAGACACACAGAGACACGCAGAGACTTACAGAGACACACAGAGACCCACAGAGACCCACAGAGACACACAGATACACACAGAGACACACAGAGACCCACATATACACACAGAGACACACAGAGACACACAGAGACTCACAGAGACTCACAGAGACATACAGAGACCCACAGAGACACATAGATACACACAGAGACACACAGAGACCCACAGAGACACACATATACACACAGAGACACACAGAGACTCACAGAGACCCACAGAGACCCACAGAGACACACAGATACACACAGAGACACACAGAGACTCACAAAGAGATTCACTGAGACTCACTGAGACCCACAGAGACACATAGAGACTCACAGAGACACGCAGAGATTTACAGAGACACACGGAGACTGACAGAGACACACAGAGACACACAGAGACTCACAGAGACTCACAGAGACACACAGAGACACACAAATACACACAGAGACACACAGAGACCCACAGAGACACACAGATACACACAGAGACACACAGAGACCCACATATACACACAGAGACACACAGAGACACACAGAGACTCACAGAGACTCACAGAGACACACAGAGACCCACAGAGACACACATATACACACAGAGACTCACAGAGACCCACAGAGACCCACAGAGACACACAGACAAACACAGAGACACGCGGAGACACGCAGAGACTCACAGAGACCCACAGAGACTCACAGACTCACAGAGACTCACAGAGACACGCAGAGATTCACAGAGACACACAGAGACACACAGAGACTCACAGAGTCTCACAAAGAGATTCACTGAGACACAGGGATACACAGAGACACACAGAGACTCACAGAGATACACAGAGACTCACAGAGACTCGCAGAGACACGCAGAGATTCACAGAGACACACAGAGACACGCAGAGACTTACAGAGACACACAGAGACCCACAGAGACCCACAGAGACACACAGATACACACAGAGACACACAGAGACCCACATATACACACAGAGACACACAGAGACTCACAGAGACTCACAGAGACACACAGAGACCCACAGAGACACACAGATACACACAGAGACACACAGAGACCCACAGAGACACACATATACACACAGAGACACACAGAGACTCACAGAGACCCACAGAGACCCACAGAGACACACAGATACACACAGAGACACACAGAGACTCACAAAAAGATTCACTGAGACTCACTGAGACCCACAGAGACACATAGAGACTCACAGAGACACGCAGAGATTTACAGAGACACACAGAGACTCACAGAGACACATAGAGACTCACAGAGACTCACAGAGACACAGAGACACACAGACTCACAGAGACACACAGAGACTCACAGAGACACAAAGACTCACAGAGACACAGAGACACACAGAGACTCACAGAGACTCACAGAGACTCACAGAGACACATAGACTCACAGAGACACGCAGAGACTCACAGAGACACGCAGAGACACGCAGAGTCTCACAGATACACAGAGAGACACACGAAGACACGCGGAGACACACAGAGACACAGAGAGACACACAGAAACTCACAGAGACACACAGAGACACAGAGAGACACACAGAAACTCACAAAGACACGCAGAGACTCACAGAGACACGCAGAGGCTCACAGAGACTCACAGAGACACACAGACTCACAGAGACACACAGAGACACAAAGAGACACACAGAGTGACACAGAGACACACAGAGACTCACAGAGACACGCAGAGACTCACAGAGACTCACAGAGACTCACAGAGACACGCGGAGACACGCGGAGACACGCGGAGACTCATAGAGACCCACAGAGACATGCGGAGACACGCAGAGACACACGGAGACACGCAGAGACACGCAGAGACACACGGAGAGACGCGGAGACTCACGGAGACACGCAGAGACACGCAGAGACTCACAGAGACGTGCAGAGACTCACAGAGACCCACAGAGACTCACAGATACACAGAGACTCACAGAGACTCACAAAGAGATTCACTGAGACTCAAAGAGACACGGGGAGACTCACAGATACACAGAGACTCACAGAGAGACACAGAGACTCACAGAGACTCACAAAGAGATTCACTGAGACTCAAAGAGACACGGGGAGACTCACAGATACACAGAGACTCACAGAGAGACACAGAGACTCACAGAGACTCACAGAGACACACAGCGACCCACAGAGACACACAAAGACTCACAGAGACACAGAGAGACACACAGAGACATACAGAGACGTGAGAACAAGAAAGACAGTGTATTTTTAACTTGGCGACGGAGACACGCAGAGACACACAGACAAACACAGAGACACGCGGAGACACGCAGAGACTCACAGAGACCCCCAGAGACTCACAGACTCACAGAGACTCACAGAGACACGCAGAGATTTACAGAGACACACAGAGACACACAGAGACTCACAGAGTCTCACAAAGAGATTCACTGAGACACAGGGATACACAGAGACACACAGAGACTCACAGAGATTCACAGATACACAGAGACGCACAGAGATACACAGAGACACACAGAGACTCACAGAGACACAGAGACACACAGACTCACAGATACACACAGAGACGCACAGAGATACACAGAGACACACAGAGACTCACAGAGACACAGAGACACACAGACTCACAGAGACACAGAGACACACAGAGACTCACAGAGACTCACAGAGACCCACAGAGACACGCAGAGACTCACAGAGACACGCAGAGACACACAGAGTCTCACAGATACACAGAGAGACACACGAAGACACGCGGAGACACAGAGAGACACACAGAAACTCACAGAGACACACAGAGACACCAAAAGACACACAGAAACTCACAGAGACATGCAGAGACTCACAGAGACACACAGAGACACACAGAGATTCACAGATACACACAGAGACTCACAGAGATATACAGAGACACACAGAGACGCACAGAGATACACAGAGACTCACAGATACTCACAGAGACACGCAGAGATTCACAGAGACACACAGAGACACACAGAGACTCACAGAAACTCACAGAGACACACAGAGACACACAGAGACCCACATATACACACAAAGACACACAGAGACACACAGAGACTCACAGAGACACACAGAGACCCACAGAGACACACAGATACACACAGAGACCCACAGAGACCCACAGAGACACACAGATACACACAGAGACACACAGAGCACAGAGACCCACATATACACACAAAGACACACAGAGACACGCAGAGACTCACAGAGACACACAGAGACCCACAGAGACACACATATACACACAGAGACACACAGAGACTCACAGAGACCCACAGAGACCCACAGAGACACACAGACAAACACAGAGACACGCGGAGACACGCAGAGACTCACAGAGACCCACAGAGACTCACAGACTCACAGAGACTCACAGAGACACGCAGAGATTCACAGAGACACACAGAGACACACAGAGACTCACAGAGTCTCACAAAGAGATTCACTGAGACACAGGGATACACAGAGACACACAGACTCACAGAGATTCACAGATACACAGAGACGCACAGAGATACACAGAGACTCACAGAGACTCACAGAGACACGCAGAGATTCACAGAGACACACAGAGACACGCAGAGACTTACAGAGACACACAGAGACCCACAGAGACCCACAGAGACACACAGATACACACAGAGACACACAGAGACCCACATATACACACAGAGACACACAGAGACACACAGAGACTCACAGAGACTCACAGAGACATACAGAGACCCACAGAGACACATAGATACACACAGAGACACACAGAGACCCACAGAGACACACATATACACACAGAGACACACAGAGACTCACAGAGACCCACAGAGACCCACAGAGACACACAGATACACACAGAGACACACAGAGACTCACAAAGAGATTCACTGAGACTCACTGAGACCCACAGAGACACATAGAGACTCACAGAGACACGCAGAGATTTACAGAGACACACGGAGACTGACAGAGACACACAGAGACACACAGAGACTCACAGAGACTCACAGAGACACACAGAGACACACAGATACACACAGAGACACACAGAGACCCACAGAGACACACAGATACACACAGAGACACACAGAGACCCACATATACACACAGAGACACACAGAGACACACAGAGACTCACAGAGACTCACAGAGACACACAGAGACCCACAGAGACACACATATACACACAGAGACTCACAGAGACCCACAGAGACCCACAGAGACACACAGACAAACACAGAGACACGCGGAGACACGCAGAGACTCACAGAGACCCACAGAGACTCACAGACTCACAGAGACTCACAGAGACACGCAGAGATTCACAGAGACACACAGAGACACACAGAGACTCACAGAGTCTCACAAAGAGATTCACTGAGACACAGGGATACACAGAGACACACAGAGACTCACAGAGATACACAGAGACTCACAGAGACTCGCAGAGACACGCAGAGATTCACAGAGACACACAGAGACACGCAGAGACTTACAGAGACACACAGAGACCCACAGAGACCCACAGAGACACACAGATACACACAGAGACACACAGAGACCCACATATACACACAGAGACACACAGAGACTCACAGAGACTCACAGAGACACACAGAGACCCACAGAGACACACAGATACACACAGAGACACACAGAGACCCACAGAGACACACATATACACACAGAGACACACAGAGACTCACAGAGACCCACAGAGACCCACAGAGACACACAGATACACACAGAGACACACAGAGACTCACAAAAAGATTCACTGAGACTCACTGAGACCCACAGAGACACATAGAGACTCACAGAGACACGCAGAGATTTACAGAGACACACAGAGACTCACAGAGACACATAGAGACTCACAGAGACACGCAGAGATTTACAGAGACACACAGAGACTCACAGAGACACACAGAGACTCACAGAGACCCACAGAGACCCACAGAGACACACAGATACACACAGAGACACACAGAGACTCACAAAGAGATTCACTGAGACTCACTGAGACCCACAGAGACATATAGAGACTCACAGAGACACGCAGAGATTTACAGAGACACACAGAGACTCACAGAGACACACAGAGACACACAGAGACTCACAGAGACACACAGAAACACACAGAGACTCACAGAGACACACAGAGACTCACAGAGACTCACAGAGACACACAGAGACTCACAGAGACACACAGAGACTCACAGAGACACACAGAGACACACAGAGACTAACCGAGACTCACAGAGACACACAGAGACACACAGAGACTCACAGAGACTCACAGAGACACACAGAGACTCACAGAGACTCACAGAGACACACAGAGACACACAGAGACTCACAGAGACTCATAGAGACACACAGAGACACACAGAGACTCACAGAGACTCACAGAGACTCACAGAGACACACAGAGACACACAGAGACTCACAGAGACACACAGAGACACACAGAGACTCACAGAGACACACAGAGACTCACAGAGACTCACAGAGACACACAGAGACACACACCAGGTTTGCAAACGGGTACCCATACCCGGCCGCACCAGGGTCGCAAAGGGGTACCCATACCCGTACCTGGCCGTACCCGTACCCTACCTGTTCCCTACCTGTACCCTACCCGTACCCTACCCGTACCCGGCCGGGTACGGGTACGGTACGGGTATCGGGTACCTGATTGCGACCTCTGGGATGAAGCCATGTTGCAGGCGCGGGTGGGTTGATTCTAGGAACTTGAATTGTGAGAAGAGACAAAACGCTGGGAAATGAGTTACAAACGGTGACTCACCAGTGACTCACGGCCTACCTGTACCCTACCAGTACCCGTACCCGGCCGGGTATGGGTAGCCGGGTATCGGGTAGGGTACGGGTATCTTGTACCCGGTTGCCACCTCTGGTTTGGGGTGCCACATGTTTTATAGAGCTCCAGGAAATGCACCGCCCCTGGTACTGACCCCTTTCTGGAACTTTCTAGAAGATGCTGGGAGGGGAGCCAGCCGCCATTGGTCCGGCTAAATGTCGGTCCCAATCGTACTCGCTTGCACACCCTAGAGGACTCTGGCTGTTACTGCAGGTAAGTGGATATAGGGGACTACTCAGTCACTCAGTCAGTCACTCAGTCAGTCACTCACTTACTTACTCAGTCACTTACTCAGTCACTCACTCACTCAGTCACCCAGTCACTCACTCACTCACCCAGCAACCCACTCACTCACCCACTAACTTACTCACCCACTCACTCACCCACTAACTTACTCACCCGCTCACTCACCCAGTCACTCACCCAGTCACTCACCCAGTCACTCACCCACTCACTTACCAACTCACTCACTCACTCAGTCAGTCACCCAGTCACTCAGTCACTCACCCACTCACTCACCCAGCAAACCACTCAATCACCCACTCACTCACCCACTCACTCAACAACCAACCGACTCACTCACCCACTCACTCACCCACTCACTCACTCACCCACTCACTCACTCACTCACCCACTCACTCACTCACTCACTCACTCACCCACCCACTCACTCACTCACTCACCACTCAATCACTCACCCACTCACTCACTCACTCACCCACCCACTCACCCACCCACCCACTCACCCAGTCACTCACTCACTCACTCACCCACCCACCCACCCACTCACCCAGTCACTCACTCACTCACTCACCCAGTCACCACTCATCCACTCACCCACTCACTCACCCACCCACTCACCCACTCATTCACTCACTCACTCACCCAATAACTTACTCACCCAGTAACTCACCCACTCACCCACCCACTCACTCACTCACCAACTCACCCACCCACTCACTTAGTCACTCACTCACCCAGTCACTCACTCACTCACCCACTCACCCACTCACCCACTCACTCACCCACCAACCAACCCACTCACCCACCCACTCACTCACCCACTGACTCACTCCCTCACCCAGCAACCCACTCACTCACCCACTCACTCACTCATTCACTCACCAACCCACCCACTCAACCACTCACTCACCCACTAACCCACTCACTCACTCACCCACTCACCCACTCACTCACCCACTAACCCACCCACTGACTCACTCACTCACCCACTCACCCACCCACTCACTCACCCACTCACCTACTTACTCACCAACCCACGCACTCACTCACCCACTCACTCACCCACTAACCCACCCACTCACCCACCCACTCACCTACTTACTCACCCACTCACCCACTCACTCACCCACTCACTCACCCACTAACCCACCCACTCACCCACTGACTCACTCACTCACCCACTCACCCACCCACTCACTCACCCACTCACCTACTTACTCACCAACCCACGCACTCACTCACCCACTCACTCACCTACTCACTCACCCACTAACCCACCCACTCAACCACTCACTCACCCCTCACTCACTCACCAACCCACCCACTCACCCACTCACCCACTCACTCACCTACCCACTCACCCACCCACCCACTGACCCACCCACCCACCCACTCACCCACCCACCCACTCACCCACTCACTCACCCACTCACCCACTCACTCACTCACCCACTCACCCACTCACTCACTCACCAACCCACTCAATCACCCACTCACCCACCCACCCACCCACCCACTCACTCACCCACCCACCCACCACTCACCCACCCACTCACCCACTCACTCACTCACCCACTCACCCACTCACTCACTCACCCACTCACCCACTCACTCACCCACTCACCCACTCACTCACTCACCAACCCACTCAATCACCCACCCACATTCACCTGAGGACGGCTGCTTGCGTTGTGGCCGAAACGTCGTGAGAATTGTATTTTATTTTGTTTTATTTTTATTATTTTATTATTTCCCTTCTACGTGACTTTACCGAAAGAACCAAGAAGATGGATCCCTGCAGTCACGAAAGATTAAATCGAAAAAAAAAGATGATGATGTTGATGATGATATGATGTTGATGATGTGATGATGTTGATGTTGATGATGATGTTGATGATGTTGATGATGATGTTGGATGATGTTGATGATGAATGATGATGTTTGATGATGTGTGGATGATGATGATGTTGATGATGGAGTTTGATGATGATAGTTGATATGTTAATGAGATGATGATGTTGATGATGTTGATGATGGATGATGATGTTGATGATGTTGATGATGTTGGATGTTGATGATGGATGATGTTGATGATGTTGATGATGATGTTGAT
Source organism: Lethenteron camtschaticum (assembly GCA_018977245.1). Classification (NCBI taxonomy): domain Eukaryota; kingdom Metazoa; phylum Chordata; class Hyperoartia; order Petromyzontiformes; family Petromyzontidae; genus Lethenteron; species Lethenteron camtschaticum. Next base: position 1,365 of record WFAB01002943.1, on the reverse strand, counting down.
GATGGTGATGATGTTTGATGGTTTGATGGATGATGATGGGGGGGGGTTGATGATTGATGATGTGATGATAAGATGTTGATGGATGTTGATGATGATGTTGATGATGTTGATGATGATGATGGTTGATGATGTTGATGATGTGTTGATGATGTTGAATGATTATTTGATGTTGATGATGTTGGATGTTTGTTGATGATGATTTGATTGATGTTGATGATGGATGATGTTGATGATGTTGATGATTTGATGTTTTTGATTTTGATGTGTGATGGATGATGTTGATGATGTTGATGAATGTTGATGGATGATGTTGATGATGTTGATGGATGTGTGATGTGATGATGTTGATGATATGTTTTGATGATGATGTTGATGATGTTGATTGATGATGATGTTGATGATGAATGTTGATGATGTTGATTGATGTATGATTGATGATGTTGATGATGTTGATGATGAGATGTTTGATGTTGGATGATGATGAGATGTTGATGATGTTGAATGAATGTTTGATGATGATTTTGATGATGTTGTTGGATGAATGATGTTGATAGATGATGTTGATGATGATGTTGATTGATATGTTTGATGATGATTGTTGATTTGATGTATGATGAGTTGATGTTAAATATTGATGTTAGATGATGAAATGTTAATGATGAATAATGTAATGATGATGATGTTTGGTGGATGGATGTTGATGATGATAAATTTTGTTGATGATGTTGATGGATGTATGGATGAGTGATGATAGATTGATGATGTTGCATGATGGTTGATGTGATGATGTTGATGATGTTGATGATGATGTTGATGATTGATGATGTTGATGATGTTGATGATGATCGTTATGATGTTGATGATGATGTTGATGATGTTGATGATGATGTTGATGATTGATGATGTTGATGATGATTGTTAATGATGATGATGTTGATGATGATGTTGATGATGATATGATGTTGATGTATGATCGTTGATGATGATGATGTGATGTTGATGATGGATGTTTAATGATGATGATGTTTGATGATGATATGATGTGATGATGATGTTGATGATGATGATGTTAATGATGATGATGTTGAGATGATGTTAATGATGATGATGTTGATGATGTTGATGATGTTGATGATGAATGATGTATGATGATGATGTTGATGATGATGTTGATGATGATGATGTTGATGATGTGATGTTGATGATGATGTTGATGATGATGTTGATGATGGTTGATGATGATGTTGATGATAGTTAATGATGATTGATGATGTGATGATGATGTTGATGATGTTAATGATGATGATGATGTTGATGATGTTTGATGATGATGTTGATGTTGTTGATGATGTTGATGATGTTGAT
>WFAB01002942.1:0-23706 GCA_018977245.1 Lethenteron camtschaticum | reverse complement strand
TTCACAAAATTCAGTCACACGTTGAGACAAAAGTAAGAGTGGGCATTGAAATCGGTCGGACATCTATGCATGTTTCACCCTCTATTTGTCCTAAGAGTGCGAAATGGCTGCACGTGGTTTGGCTCCTTTGTTGTCTCCACCGACAGTGTGTTCAGTACTTCCTGGGGCAGGTGAAAGGGGACACGCTGGCCCGGAAGCTGTTTCAGTTGGCTCTGTGCTGTGGCTCGCTCGAGACTCCTCGCGACCTCGTGGTCAAGGAGAAACTGGCCGCGTTTCTCGGCAACAGCAATCCCTACAACAGACCGCCGTGTCCTCCGGAGAGTAAGGTGACAAATTTGCATTTACAGTAGACTCTCGATTATCCGCGCTAATGACGGGGAGGATGGCTGCGGATGATTAAAAATCTCGGATGATCCAAAAATATATATTTTCTGCGGATCTCTATGCCAAAAACTAACGTTCAACCGATTGATGCACGTGCTTGGTGATCAAACTTTCCTGCTAATTTGACCAAGTCCAATATCGGCTCAACTTTCATGCGACGGACATTACATTACTCTCATGTTCAGAGTGGGATGGAATGTGCTTCCCTTTACTGTGTGGACCAGAGGTCACTCGAAGCGATGTCAGAGGTAGCTTTGTGATGTTCTCTTCTGTGGGCCATTCTCCAATACGACGGGTTCCGCTGCTCTGTGAGAGATCCGAGTGGATCCTCCGTCTCATGACACGATATCTAAAGCACAATCTGAATAAAATGTAGTTTCTTGTATTGTACATAAGGGGTCAGACCACGGAGGACCTTCAGAATGCTGAGTGTGAACTTGAAATTTATTCTGGACTGGTACGGGGGATAGTTGAACAATTGGAATATTTGGGTGATATCGTTTTGCATACGGGTGTGAGTGAGATGTCTGCCAGCGTTTTTTTGAGTCCATAATCGAGATTTTTGGGTTAGATCATGTAAATATGCACTCAATAATACGCATAAATATGCACTATTTATTCGACCTAATCCAAAAATCTCTATTGCGGCTAATATTGGAAGGCCTTCGTGTTAAACTTGTTTTTTTTAGTCTTCTGGAATCTGACGATGAAACGTATCAGGGAGTCGTAGATGAGACGTGGGGGTGGGGGGGCGGAGAGAGAGTTGCAATTGTCGAGCCTATTGGAGCGAGTTACAACATCGTTGTCCTCTCTACAATGGCATTGCTCCTCTCCTTCACAGAGGCGGTAGCCGAGCAGCTGGTCCGTCTGCTGAGCCACGCAAGTTACGATGGCAGAGCTCCTGGGCCTGCCCGCGCTGTCACACGTGGAGAAGCAGCTTGCCGAGCACTTTGACTCGTGCGACCTCCCCAGCCTGGGCCTCGGCTCCTTCTTGGACATCCTCCAGGTGCGTACGTGACATGCGTGAGCCCACTCGCCTCCAGCTGTTAAGAGACAGTACAGCAAGTAGGTGTGCGACACTGCCCGTGCAAGGTTTGAGTGTACTTCCCGCCTCTGAGTGGCGCGCAAACTTAAGTTCACTTCCGAAATTGTGCGCAATAATATTAGTTTATTATTATGAACTTAAAACTCAGTTGTCGATAACTCAAATACGTTTGAGTGTTATTTGTACTTATGTAATCACTGCCAATGCAGAGCACAAAAATTATCACGTAAGATACATGGGTTTTCTCTTGTCACTCTTAAAAAATGTACGAGAATTTGGCAAAAGTGAGTGTACAAAAGTGACATTAAGGAAAAAATGTTCATAACACTATATATGCAAAGTGGCCGGGTGCCTCAGAGATCAAAGCGGTACGTTGTCAATAATGAGGTTCTGGGCTTGAATCTGGATTTTGACCGCTTGGGATTAAACCGAGTTTTCAAGTCTAGCAAGTTGATCGTCTCAGCCCCGTCAGCAGTGACTGCACAAAACATCAATCTTATAAAACTTGCGTTTTGCACTTCATTTTCTTATTTCCAGCTCTGAGAATAACAATTTCAGCTTGACTCTAGTGCGCCGCACAATCTCATAGCACAGCTAATGTGAAAGCATTGGCTCCTGTTGGGTAAAAGATAAAAGGCCACCCACAGCATTTAAATGACACACGGGCTGCATGGCTATGCGAGATTTACGAATGGATTATTCGTTTCTTGACAAAACGTCGATAGCACATTTGGAAGAAAAAAATTGAGATTGAATTTTGTTTTAATATGCAAACTTAAATCTCTAATATAGTATTAGTTTTCGTGCACTGCATTGTGATAAGCAGCTCCATGTGTATCTTTCAGTTTTAAGCCGGTGTTTGCCTTGCGATCGCCTCGGTGTCAACCAACCGATGTTGACGGATTTGTTGTGTCTGTGGCAGCTGTTGGAGGAGACTGGGGTTGTGATCTCTGCCCTGGGTGGATCTGGAGCCACGGCGGGAAGCTTCTGCCCCAAGCGCGACGAGCTGCTGGAGTTCATCCGCCAGTGCGGCAGCCTCGACACCGCAGCGGTGAGACGCGGGCCACTGCAGGGCCCACCGGGGCGGCTCGGAGATGGGGATAAGGATTTGTAGATATAGGGCGCTCGCTGAAATAAACTAGGCAACTCAAAGCGCCGTACAGCAACGTCTCATCTCAACCATTCCATTGCCCTGCGGCAGTCTCGCCTCCCCAATGGCAGCTGTTCTTGTTTGACACGTGGTGCGTGCACTAGCGGCCTTTGAATGGACATGTCTGCCAGTAGGGAGCGATGTTCGATTTTCCTACCTGGTTTTTCCTCGATAAAGTAATTTGCAAGTATTTCATCGGATTTGGCAAATCTGGAACATGATGTAGTTACACGTGGCCAATTAATTTTTTAAATACAGTGTCATTGGATTATTATCCTACATTGTGAAACATACCACTTTGTTTATGGTGAATAAACTGGCTAAATTAACCAGGGTGTATGCTGGGCTTGAACCGAGAACTACCACTCGGCCATGTTTCCATAACTTCGTGCAGTCACATTAACGCTGTTCACGTCGTACGCAATGGACACTTTATTACTAGCATCACATCTGGCCCTGTTTGGCCCCTAGACCATTTTGAGAAGTCTTGTAAGGGCGGCGTATTACAGTTTGATTTTATATCGTCACGGCAAATATCCAATGGAAAACCACCCATTCCGTGGAGGGCCTTCGTGCTGACACGGATCGGATGCGCCAGCGGAAAAGGGCTGCTAGCAACTCGGCCGCCTCCAAATGAAAGAGAGAGGGTTCCAGGTCTCAATGTTGTTTGCTGTCTGCTCTGCAGCTGCCGGCTGTGGACTGCGTTGTGGGGCAACACTAATAAGTTCCTACTGCAACCTTTTCACGGCCCCGTGACCAACCTTTATGAAACTGGCGCAGAAAGCCAAGCCCGGTAGCGGCAGCGGCGGTGCCCATCGGTGCGCTGTATTGTACGAGACGGCGCTGTGTGCTCGCGAATCGAGGTTTTGCAGCCCCTCCTAAGTGCCCCCCTCCTCACCCCTCTGGTCACCTCGTGATCTGCCTGACCGCCACGGGTCGCTCCTCAAAATTGTTGTGAGTTGGTGACAGACACTTGGGGTTCTTTAATTTTTCACATCAAAGGGTCAGTGAGCATCACCAATATGCCATCGGGGAGCCAATCTGAAGATTGTGTGTGTAACACCCCTCTGGCAGTCCACTGCCTGATGAAGGTCTTGCCACGTTGTTTTGGTCATGGGGGTTGTTGCACCAAACTTCACCATGCTTGGTGAAGGGGGCGGGGATTAGGCTCAGGACTGGTTCAGATATCAGTCACCACTGACGTTAGCCATGGCCCGATACACCTGTATTTTGGTGTTGAGCGTTAACATAACAATTAACACTTAACATGACGACTTAAGGTGGTAGCCACCTTTCTAACTTAACTAATACACGAGGATATTACATTACTGGACCAGGACAGCCCGACATGCTGCCTGGTCCACTAACGGAGACCGGAGAGCTTCATCCCAGAGATGACCCAGCAGCATAGCAGAACAGCGCTGACCAGCCCAGCTCTCCGTCCACACACCGCTTATAACCACTCCGGCGTGGCCAGTGTCGTTCTACAACACTACACTTAGTGTCCATTGTGTGTACTAAAATAGCTGTACCAACGGTAATTTGATTATTCACTTCCATGCAGCATGACGTCAATAGCTATCCAAACGATTACAATGATACATTTCGATTTAAAGTTTTCGTGACTGCAGGGTTCTTTCGGTAAAGTCACGTAGAAGGGAAATAAAATAGTACAATTTTTACGTAATAAAATAAAATTATATCGACGTTTCGGCCACAACACAAGCAGCCGTCCTCAGGTGAAGGACAGAGCTGTCGGAAAAACAGCGTCCTAATGAACACTGCTAAGCTTGGCAGCGTATTTTAAGCTAGGTGGGAGGAGCAGAGTGCCTTGACAAAGGAGTTTACATATTAACAGAGGAATTTAGCATATTGACGCTAAAGAACTGCAACTACCCTACGACCATATTTCATATTTATTTGGTGTTCTTTTAGTCTCGTGCTAATCATTCGTCCTGTTTGCCCAACATAATAGAACAGCAAAGACATTCAATAGTCCCTTTCGTGGGTTTCCATATGCCTTCTGAATTTGCCTGGCTGATTAAAGTTTCGTCCGCAGATGCCACACCATTGGTCAGGGGTCTCCTTGTGCGTTCTCATGTGGGACTCTAGGCATGATGGCAGTTGAAACGCTTTCCCACAGACTTGGCAAGAGATTTGTTTTCTCACTCTAGTGACTATCGGAGTGAGGTGGAGTCGAGACCGGTGCTGGCGAGGCGTGGCATTTAACAGCGTGTGCCTTCGTTCCATGTGCGGTTGCTGTGATAGCAATAACTTCGTTGCACGCAGGTGCGCCCTTTGCAGAAAGTGCCATTGTCTGCAACTCTGCCTCCTCACCACCAGGACTCGACAAGCTGCCAGTTGGAATGTTTTCCTGCAGACGTCGCAAGAGATTCGTTTTCTCACTCTAGTGACTCTATCGGAGTGAGATGGGGTCGAGACGGTTGCTGGTGAAGTGCCATCGATGGTAAAGGAAATTCTTCCAGCACCATGACTCACAGCCGAGTTGCTGGCTGATCAAATCTTCGTCCGCATATGCCACACCATTGGTCATGGGTCTCCTTGTGCGTTTTCACGTGGGATTCTAGGCACCATGCCAGTTGGAATTTTTTCCCACAAATGTCACAAGAGATTCGTTTTTTCCCTCTAATAACTCTATCGGATTGAGGTGGGGTTAAGATGGGTGCTGGTGAAGCGCCATCGATGGTAAAGGAAATTCTTCCAGCACCATGACTCACAGCCGAGTTGCTCTCGGACATCTGAAACAAAAGACAAAGGTCAAGCGCATTACACCTGTGTCATATGTGGACTCACAAATACATACATATGTAACGGCGTAAGTAGCGCAGGAGACGTTTGACGGAGGCAACACGTATTTATTAATTAATGGGTACTATACAGTACGTAGCGCACCCTAACACAGGAAGGGGTAACGGCCCCTTCACCCGGTCTATCCGAGACAGTGTCCCTCGGCTAACGTTTCCCCGTTAGCTCCTACACTCCTCTAACCCAGACCATCCTAGTAGAGGCTAACTGACCTGGCCCAGCTTCGGCTCAGGTCCGACCCTCAGCCACACGAGCCTGGCCCTCACAAGTGTAGTGGGTTCGAATTAGGTGCACACACACGCAGCTTGGAGGCAACACTATTTATTAAACGATAAGTAATATAACACTGTACATGAGGTGGTGACCACCTTCCTCAACTCACTAACACTCTGGAACGCGACACAGACTGGACCAGGCAGGCAATGGCCTGCCTGGCCCAGGACGACGACTCGGGACTTGACGACCGATGATGTCTTCACTTCGGAGTACAGTACAACAGCCTCGATCTGCGTTCACACAACGCTTATATCTGCTCTGGCGTGGCCGGCTCCACCCAGGCGTGGCTGGCTCAGTCCAGGCCACGCCTCCCTTCCCAGACCACGCCTCCCTTCCCAGGCCACGCCTCCCTTCCCCCACCTCTGGGAAGGTCCGGGTCCCTCCACCACGTGACCCCCCAGGCACCCCCTTGGGGCTCCCAGCCCTCGTACGGGCCGACACAGTAGTGACCGTTCTATGTCACTACACAAGGACACAGACCTCGCTGCTCTGAGGTCGCCCCTGGCTTGCCCTGCTCGGCTCTTATAAGAGCAGCGAGTCAGGGTAGTCCCAGGGCTAGCTAGCTGGTCTTCAGTCTTCACTGGTTCTTCTGCTCCAACGACTGCCTCGAGCTCTCTCGCGCACCGCCTTATATACCCAACTGCCCCCCCGAGGGGCGGGGCTGTATGCGGACGTTGATGTAGACACCCCAACATAACGGCTTGCTACACCCCTCTACGTAATACCTCTACACATAAGTTGACACGATTCATTATAACAGATTCATTATAACAGAACTCCTCAATAGTGCAGATCCTATCTATTTTACTCCTTATCCACCCAAATAAGTACTCTTTGGTTCTTTCGGTAAAGTCACATAGGTAGACTTTACCGAAGGTAGTTTGTAGGGCTGATCAAACCTTTTATCGCAGATGTTGCAGCTTTGACCACCAGTCTTGTGCATTCTCATGTGGGACTCTAGGCACCATGCCAGTTGGAATGTTTTCCTGCAGACGTCGCAAGAGATTCGTTTTCTCACTCTAGTGACTCTATCGGAGTGAGGTAGGGTCGAGACGGTTGCTGGTGAAGTGCCATCGATGGTAAAGGAAATTCTTCCAGCACCATGACTCACAGCCGAGTTGCTGGCTGATCAAATCTTCGTCCGCATATGCCGCACCATTGGTCATGGGTCTCCTTGTGCGTTTTCACGTGGGATTCTAGGCACCATGCCAGTTGGAATTTTTTCCCACAAATGTCACAAGAGATTCGTTTTTTCCCTCTAGTAACTCTATCGGATTGAGGTGGGGTTAAGATGGGTGCTAGTGAAGCGCCATCGATGGTAAAGGAAATTCTTCCAGCACCATGACTCACAGCCGAGTTGCTCTCGGATATCTGAAACAAAAGACAAAGGTCAAGCGCATTACACCTGTGTCATATGCGGACTCACAAATGCATACATATGTTACGGCGTAAGTAGCGCAGGAGACGTTTGACGGAGGCAACATGTATTTATTAATAAATGGGTACTATACAGTACGTAGCGCACCCTAACACAGGAAGGGGTAACGGCCCCTTCAACCGGTCTATCCGAGGCAGTGTCCCTCGGCTAACGTTTCCCCGTTAGCTCCTACACTCCTCTAACCCAGACCATCCTAGTAGAGGCTAACTGACCTGGCCCAGCTTCGGCTCAGGTCCGACCCTCAGCCACACGAGCCTGGCCCTCACAAGGACACAGACCTCGCTGCTCTGAGGTCGCCCCTGGCTTGCCCTGCTCGGCTCTTATAAGAGCAGCGAGTCAGGGTAGTCCCAGGGCTAGCTAGCTGGTCTTCAGTCTTCACTGGTTCTTCTGCTCCAACGACTGCCTCGAGCTCTCTCGCGCACCGCCTTATATACCCAACTGCCTTCCCGAGGGGTGGGACTGTATGCGGACGTTGATGTAGACACTCCAATGTAACGGCTTGTTACATCCCTCTACGTAATACCTCCACACATAAGGTGACACGATTCATTATAACAGATTCATTATAACAGAACTCCTCAATAGTAGAGATCCTATCTATTTTACTCCTTATCCACCCAAATAAGTACCCTTTGGTTCTTTCGGTAAAGTCACGTAGGTAGAAAAATAAAATAAAAAATAATATACAGTGATCCCTCGTTTATCGCGGTTAATGGGGACCGGAACCCCTCGCGATAGGTGAAAATCCGCGAAGTAGGATTGGCCCCCTAGGAATTTCCGTATGTGTGTGTGTGGGTACCAGAATGTTTAAAATATGTATATTTATACTTTATATATATATTTTACTTAAATCTATTTAATTATAAAACCTTAATATTATACGTTCACTCTCTTTCTCTCTCATACGATACGTATTATGGTGTTCTACACTCACCAATGACAGTAGTATCTTGAGACTTGACTCCAGTAATGACGACGATGACAATGACGACGATGACAGACCTGTGCAGTTCGATGAATGTGATGATGAATGATGATGGTGTTACTGCACAGGTGAAGTACCGGTGAGGACGCTTGACACCGAGGTTGAGGCACACGTGTATTTATTTTACAAATCGTCACGACAGGACAGCACTAGAGGGGGTATCGGCCCCCTCACCCGTATAACTGGGGATACACCACTAGCTATCCCTAACCTACCCCGAGTCCTCCACTAACGGGCTAGGGGAGGCTGTCTGGCCCGACACTGGTGAGTCGGGCTACGGTACCTGGAATCCCAGAGTGCTGACTCTGGTTCACGGGACCACGCCGCTGGCTCGGTCCTGCACGGCCCTGACAAGGGCGGCGTCTCAGGGGAGTCCAGGGCTCTAGCTACCCGGGTCTTCAGTCTTCCCTTCTTCGTTCTAATACTGAGCCCCGAGCTCTCTCTGTCATCCCCTTTTATACCCCCTCCAGGATCACAACCCCGGGCAGCCCTACCCCCAGGCTGCCCGATGCGGACGTCGTTGCGGGCACCCCCCACCGCTTACTCCCGGAGCTCCGCCCACTGTGTTTGTTCGCCGTTTGATCTTATGTACAAACAGCCCCTCCATAACAGCCCTACATCACCCCCCCCTGCATAGCTCGCAGCCATCCCGGCTGCAACAATTTCAATAAAGGTACCTTTACCCCTTGACCCTCGTGTGTGCCTCATTTTTTTTTTCAACAGAACGCGAATTGAACAACAACAATAACCATACCCCTGAAGGGAGTATAAACCGACGCGCCCCCCCCCAAATAAATACGAGATCCGTAAAAGCAAAGTATATACATTCGCCAGGAACCCCCAGCGCACACACAACACACACACAACACACACAACACACACACACACAACAACAACATGCCAGGAGCGCCCCACCAACGCAGCGCACAGTAACCATAACACGTGAAAATATTCAAAAAACAAAAAAAAAAATGTTTTTTCTTCTTTCTGTGCATTACAAGAGTCTGCGCATTCGTGCGCGCGTCCTTGCCGCAGGCCCGTCACATGGGCCAACCCCAGATGGCGGGCCATCCGGTGGCAACTGTCCCTTTCGAGGTGAGTCCACGATTGAAGTGGCGAGACCCTCGGCATCCCCCGTGTGGGTTGTTGGGCGCGAGCCCGTCATTCCTGATGTACCTGGGGGCGGAACAACCGGCAAGACGTCAGGCGAGCGCAACAGAGACGGACCCTCCCAGTCGGTCGACCCCCCACATGTTTGGCCCTGCGTGTGTGGAGTGGGGCCTCGCACCGCAACGAAGGGTTTCAGCCTAGAGGGGTGAACGAACCACCGGCGCTTCCCCCACTTGATACGAACGCACTGAGGTCGCAAAACCTCGACCACCTCGGCGGGGCCCCGCCACGGCCGCACCAGCTTCGAGGAGGTCGCGAGTGGTACCTGGGGACAGTGCAGCCATGCCCTGTCCCCTGGCTTCCACTGCAGCACGTGCGCGCGTGCCAGTCTGAGGCGCTCATTCGCCTTTTGACGCCTGTCGGAATTTAGCCTGGCAGCCTCCCGTGCCTCCGTGAGTTTTTAAAGGTTAAATTTAACGTGTTCGTCCAATTTTGTCTTACCCAGTGGCGCGGGGATCTGCAGCTGTGCCCGAACAGGTGGGTCATGTTCGCGGCCATACATAAGAAAGAAGGGTGAAAATCCCGTTGCAGCATGGGGGGCCAATCTATATGCTGCCAGGACCCCTTGAATTTGCAAGTCCCAATTGTTCTGTGACTCCGAAACCTGGTGCGACAACATAGACGTGATGGTGCGATGCAGACGCTCGACCATCCCGTCAGTCTGCGGGTGATAGGGAGAGGTACGAATTTTCTTCGTTCCCAGGAGATCACAGACCTGTTTGAGGAGTTTCCCGGAAAATTTTTTACCCTGGTCGGTCAGCAGCCGCTCCGGAGCACCTTTGTCCATGACGTAGCCTTGGACAAAGGCGTCCACGATGGCTGCTGCCGACTGATTGGCCAGGGGCCAGGCCATAGGCCAGCGCGTAAAGTACTCAACCCTGTTAACAAATATCTATTGCCCCTAGGGGTGGCGGGAAATGGGCCCAGGATATCCAGCGCTACAAGTTCGTTCACCCTGGAGACTGTGATGGACTGCAACGGCGGGTTCGACTCCCGTGCTGGTGGTTTGCGCTGCGCACACCGAGGGCATGCTGCCAACAGATCCGTGACATCCCGTGTCATGCCCGGCCAAAAAAAATCAAGCTGGAGCAAGGCGAGGGTCTTTTGGGTACCCAGGTGGAGGAGGCGCTCATGAGCAGCCCACACCACCTTACCCCGTAACCCAGAAGGGACCACCAGCCGGTGACGGTGGGATTTTCCGTCCCAATGCATAAGCAACCCCGCGTGCATTTCCCATGCGTCGGCATCACCCGTCCCACGCCCCCTCTCCCCGGCGCGACGACGCAACGCGAGGAGGGAGGTATCCTCCATCTGGAGGCGCCCCCATTCATTAACGGGCAACCCAAGCAGGGAATCTCTTCCCTGTTCCGCGGTATCATCGGGGAGCGATGTTTCATCATCAGCGGCTGCCGCCAGGACTGGAACCGGCACGTCCTCTGCTGGCCTGCAACGCCCCGACCCCAGGAGGCATGCACATTCGGAGGCGGTTGGCATGCGTGACAGAGCGTCCGAGTTGGTGTGGCGAACGCCCTTACGGTAGGTGGTTTCGAAATCGAAATCCTGGAGGACCTCCAACCATCGGGACAATTGTCCCGATGGCTGTTGAACCTTCAGGGCGTACTGCAGTGCCGCATGATCTTTACGGACGGTGAAATGCTGACCGTACAGATATGGGCGATACTGTTGGATGCAATAGACAATTGCCAACAGTTCCCTACGGGTGACACAATATCTTTGCTCCGCTGGAGACAACACCCGACTGCCGTACGCAACCACCCGTTCCACGCCGTCAACCACCTGGGAAAGCACGCCTCCAATACCCGTGTTGCTCGCGTCGGTGTCGAGCAAAAACGGCCTCGAAAAATCCGGGTAAATCAAGGGAGGAGCTTTCACCAGGGCGTCCCGAAGGGAGCAGAAAGCAGCATCCTCATCCCGACCCCAGTGGAACCGAACCCCTTTAGATGTTAAAGCGTGTAGGGGCTTGGCAATCGTCGCAAAATTAGCGACGAAGCGTCGGTAATACGACGCGAAGCCAATAAAACTCCTCACCTCTCCCACCGAGGTGGGAGTCGGCCAGGAGCTGACACACTGCGTTTTGGCGGGATCGGTAGCGATACCCGAGCGCCCCACGATGTGCCCCAAATAACGCACTGACTCGCGAAACAAATGGCATTTTTGGGGCTTAAATTTCAAATTAGCAGCCCGCATCTTTTGTAAAACCGCCCGCAACCTCTGGAGATGTTCGTCAAAAGTTTTTCCAAAGACAATAACGTCATCCAAATAAATCAGGCACGACTCCCATTGCAATCCAGCCAAAACCAATTCCATCAATCGCTGGAAAGTTGCCGGCGCTGAGTGTAAGCCCATCGGCAACCGGTTGAATTGGAACAGGCCGTGCAGTGTACGGAAAGCAGTTTTAGGCTTTGAATCATCGTCCAGAGGAAGCTGCCAGAATCCCGAAAGTAAATCTAGTGTGGAGAAGAATCGCGCTCCCGCCAAGGCGTCCAGCGATTCGTCCATCCGTGGGAGCGGGTATGCGTCGGCCACCGAAATTTTATTAAGGCGCCGAAAATCCACGCAAAACCGCAACGAGCCGTCCTGCTTTTTAACCAGGACAATCGGCGCTCCCCAAGGGCTGGTGGAGGGAGAAATGATGTCGGCGGCTAACATGTCATCGACAGCCGATTTGACATGGTCCTTTTCGGCGGGACTCAACCGAAACGGATTTTGGCGAATTGGCGCGCTGTCACCCGTGTCAATATGGTGACGCAGCAGGTGAGTACAACCCAAATCGTATTTATTCCGACTGAAAACGTCGGAAAATTCCTTCAGTAGCGATCTAAGCTGTTGGCGCTCTGAATTGGACAGGTCCGTCGATCCCGCACAAAGCGCGTCGAGCCACCCTTCATCGCTGTCCGAATGCGGGTGCGTCCGGGAAACAGTGCCAACGTGGTTCGCGACAGGTTCCTCGCAGGGCACCGGCGTCGCGTGAGCGAGCACCGTCCCTTGAGGAACCACTACTGTCTGCGACCCCACATTGAGGACCGCGATGAAAGGGTCCCCGTCCCTTCTTACGACGGTCTGGGCCGGAATTAAATGAGGTCCATTAACCCCGCCCCTAGACGGTCCCAGCATAACACCCTGATCCCCAACGCCCTTAGCGAAGGGCCTACGAAGTTTCAGAGGCACTAACATTTGAGCTCCCGGCTGCACATGAACTGTTTTAACGACGAACGCCGGTACTGTTGCGAACGCCGTCCGAGCCGCAGCAGGGGAAGGCAGGAACGCCATGCGTCGCCCCGACGGAAGCTCAATGCATCCTTGGTCGATCAAAATACGAATCGGCATTTTGCCTAAGAAGTCCGTCCCCAGCAGGCACGGAACCGCCAGCGAGGAGGAAACAAAAATCGGCCCCGACAATTTGATGTCCCCGATAGAAATTTGCGCTCGAATCTGTCCCATGATGCCGAGAGAGCCCCCGTTAGCGGCATAGAATGGGACGTTAACCAGCAGTAAAGGACGGCTCTGTACAGGTAGAATATTGTAAATTAGCTCCGAAATGATTGTCGCCGATGCCCCCGTATCGACTAGGATGCGTACTTCTACCCCGTCAATGTGTCCGACCACGGCCGACGACCCCGACGACGCGGCCACCACGCGATGGGCTAACACGGACCACTGCCCAGGCTCGATTTGAGTCCCCGCAGTGATCCGTGTTGGCCCGTCGCAGCGCAACATCGGCCCCCCGTTCGTTGTGGTGCGAGAGTGTGCGACAGGTGAGTGCTTTGGCCAAACATGTGTGGTGCCGCGACTCGCCGGATCATGTTGCTGGAACTTGGGAGGAGGAGGGCCGGCGTCCTGACGAGGCGTCGTCCCGCGCTGTCGAGGAGAGCGGCACCCCGAGGCGACGTGGCCCCGGACGCCGCAGTTGGAACAACGCGGGAGCGCCGTCGGAGATGATGGACGGTCGAAGCGGCTCGACCCGTCCCGGCCCGACCGTGCTCCTGTCGCCTGTTGCCGTCGGTGGTCGACGGCGTAGAGCTCTTCCGTCGGAAGGGTGGCTGCAGCCACCGCACGTCCGGCCGATGCCCTGCTGGCTTTCCGCCGCAGTGACAGAAGGTTGGCGTGGAGGAGCCGCGCAGCCTGGAGAGAAGTCATCTCCGCGTCCTCCTGTGCGACGACAGCGATGTCGAGGTCGTCTGCCAGGAGGAGGATCTTTTCCGTGACCATCGCGTCCACGCCGTCGTCGTCCATACGAGGAAAGGCCGTCTTCGCCATCGCCAGGAGGCTCGTCCGGTATGCCAGGGGCGACTCCTTTTCACCCCGCTTGCGATCGTAAAACTGCTGTCGGCATTCAGCTGAAGGTCCATAGACCCCGCCCAGCAGCTGTAGCGCCATCGGCAGCGTAGAACGCTTCTCCCTCGGCGCCGATGTGAGGGCGGCGAGCGCGTCGCCGTTGAGGAGCGCCGGCAGCGTGCAGAGAGCCTCATCGTCCGACCAGTTTGCCATTTCTTGGTGGGCGAGGAAGCGTCGCCGAAAGCCGCCCCAGTCTCCCTCCGCGCCGACAAACTCCTTAAGCGGGGGCAGTCTCTGGTGTAGCGCAGCGGTTGTTGTAGAACCCCGCAGATTGTTGTCACCACGACTCGGCTGTGGCTCGGCGCGAACGGCCGATGGAATCGCCTGTCGCAGCTGCGATGACGCACCCTCCGCCGGTGATGACGCGGCAGTTCCAGCGAGGCCGATGTCGGAGCCGATGTTCAAGCTAGCCACGCCCTGAGCAGCCGCCGCGTCGATGGCGGGAAATTCAAATTTCGACTCTTCTGAAATGGCGGGAAGGCGCCCCGGTCGTCGGCTCCCCTCGCCCCGTGGTGGACCACCAGCCCCCAATCGGGTGATGGTCTCCAGCGTGGCGGCAGCGGCATACAGCAGCTCCGCCAGCCTTTCGTGGGCCAGCCGTAACGCGTCTGGCTGCGGCCCTCTTCATTCCGATGCCCCGGTAAGAAGGCGTCAGGCCCCGGCTGCACCATGTCTTGTGGAGCCGTCTCGGGCTCGACGATCTCATCAGTGTCTTCCTCCTGCGGTACTCTGGCCCGAGCTGTATTGCGCGTTTCCATGTTCGTAGTACTTCTGACTCCAGTTGAAGTACCGGTGAGGACGCTTGACACCGAGGTTGAGGCACACGTGTATTTATTTTACAAGTCGTCACGACAGGACAGCACTAGAGGGGGTATCGGCCCCCTCACCCGTATAACTGGGGATACACCACTAGCTATCCCTAACCTACCCCGAGTCCTCCACTAACGGGCTAGGGGAGGCTGTCTGGCCCGACACTGGTGAGTCGGGCTACGGTACCCGGAATCCCAGAGTGCTGACTCTGGTTCACGGGACCACGCCGCTGGCTCGGTCCAGGGCTCTAGCTACCCGGGTCTTCAGTCTTCCCTTCTTCGTTCTAATACTGAGCCCCGAGCTCTCTCTGTCATCCCCTTTTATACCCCCTCCAGGATCACAACCCCGGGCAGCCCTACCCCCAGGCTGCCCGATGCGGACGTCGTTGCGGGCACCCCCCCCCCGCTTACTCCCGGAGCTCCGCCCACTGTGTTTGTTCGCCGTTTGATCTTATGTACAAACAGCCCCTCCATAACAGCCCTACACAGGTATAATGAGGCCTTTAAATCAGTTCGAAAAATCCGCGATGCACTGAGGCCGCGAAACTTGAACCGCGAAGTGGGGAGGGATTACTGTATCACGACATTTCGATTGCAACACAAGCAGTCGTCCTCAGGCGGAAAAATAATCCAGCAGTAGAACTGCCGAACCAGCGAGAGAGCTGTTACAACAAGAGGTTAAATATGTGGCGAAGGGCAAGCAGGTGGGGTCTGAGCTGGAAAGGAATTCCATCCCCAGATGCAAGCATGTCAGTTGTGTTAATGGTGCGTTCTCATGTGGGACTCTAGGCATGATGGCAGTTGAAATGCTTTCCCACAGACTTGGCAAGAGATTTGTTTTCTCACTCTAGTGACTATCAGAGTGAGGTGGAGTCGAGACGGGTGCTGGCGAGGCGTGGCATTTAACAGCGTGCGCCTTCGTTCCATGCGCGGTTGCTGTGATAGCAATAACTTCGTTGCACGCAGGTGCGCCCTTTGCAGAAAGTGCCATTGTCTGCAACTCTGCCTCCTCACCACCAGGACTTGACAAGCTGCCAGTTGGAATGTTTTCCTGCAGACGTCGCAAGAGATTCGTTTTCTCACTCTAGTGACTCTATCGGAGTGAGGTAGGGTCGAGACGGTTGCTGGTGAAGTGCCATCGATGGTAAAGGAAATTCTTCCAGCACCATGACTCACAGCCGAGTTGCTGGCTGATCAAATCTTCGTCCGCATATGCCGCACCATTGGTCATGGGTCTCCTTGTGCGTTTTCACGTGGGATTCTAGGCACCATGCCAGTTGGAATTTTTTCCCACAAACGTCACAAGAGATTAGTTTTTTCCCTCTAGTAACTATCGGATTGAGGTGGGGTTAAGATGGGTGCTGGTGAAGCGCCATCGATGGTAAAGGAAATTCTTCCAGCACCATGACTCACAGCCGAGTTGCTCTCGGACATCTGAAACAAAAGACAAAGGTCAAGCGCATTACACCTGTGTCATGTGGACTCACAAATACATACATATGTAACGGCGTAAGTAGAGCAGGAGACGTTTGACGGAGACAACACGTATTTATTAATAAATGGGTACTATAGAGTACCTAGCGCACCCTAACACAGGAAGGGGTAACGGCCCCTTCACCCGGTCTATCCGAGGCAGTGTTCCTCGGTTAACGTTTCCCCGTTAGCTCCTACACTCCTCTAACCCAGACCATCCTAGTAGAGGCTAACTGACCTGGCCCAGCTTCGGCTCAGGTCCGACCCTCAGCCACACGAGCCTGGCCCTCACAAGGACACAGACCTCGCTGCTCTGAGGTCGCCCCTGGCTTGCCCTGCTCGGCTCTTATAAGAGCAGCGAGTCAGGGTAGTCCCAGGGCTAGCTAGCTGGTCTTCAGTCTTCACTGGTTCTTCTGCTCCAACGACTGCCTTGAGCTCTCTGGCGCACCGCCTTATATACCCAACTGCCCCCCGAGGGGCGGGGCTGTATGCGGACGTTGATGTAGACACCCCAATGTAACGGCTTGCTACATAAGGTGATACGATTCATTATAACAGATTCATTATAACAGAACTCCTTATCCACCCAAATAAGTACCCTTTGGTTCTTTCGGTAAAGTCACGTAGGTAGAAAAATAAAATTAAAAATAATATATCACGACATTTCGATCGCAATACAAGCAGTCGTCCTCAGGCGAAAAAATAATCCAGCAATAGAACTGCCGAACCAGTGAGAGAGCTGTTACTACAAGAGGTTAAATATGTGGCGAAGGGCAAGCAGGTGGGGTCTGAGCTGGAAAGGAATTCCATCCCCGGATGCAAGCATGTCACTTGTGTTAATGGTGCGTTCTCATGTGGGACTCTAGGAATGATGGCAGTTAAAATGCTTTCCCACAGACTTGGCAAGAGATTTGTTTTCTCACTCTCGTGACTATCGGAGTGAGGTCGAGTAGAGACGGGCGCTGGTGAGGCGTGGCATTTCCCAGCATGCGCCTTTGTTCCATGCGCGGTTGCTGTGATAGCAATAACTTCGTTGCACGCAGGTGCTCCCTTTGCAGAAGGTGCCATTATCTGCAACTCTGCCTCCTCACCACCAGGCAGTGGCGGCTGGTGATATTTATTTTTGGGGGGCGCATTTTTTTTATTTTATTGATGGGGGCAAATAAATATAAAGCAGTACCAAAAACCATTTTGACTACTTGAATATAAATTTTGATGATCTTTATTTACATTTCAGACCAAAAGAAGTACCAAAAAGCATGTTTCCTACTTGAACATAAATTTTGCTCTTCTTTCTTTCTGGCCAGCAAATTTCTCAACTACTCATAATCAACGTTTTTGGGTTTAGATCGCGTTATTTATAAATGTGTCGTAACCCTCCACCACCCGACACGGCCAATCAGTAAAAAATGTGTCACGTTGACAAAGACAAATAGTTCACTGCTTTAGCCCACCAGTGTGTTGAAGCCGCAACATTTACAATTTGAGTACGACGTTTCGCTGGTAATTGCGGTTTTTTAAAATTTTATTCAGTATCTCGGCGGTGACAAACCGAAAAACAAACCGAAACCCGAGGGGGCGCCCCCTCACTCGCGCCCTTAAGGTCCCGCTCAGTCACCGACCCATCCTCTGGGCCGGGATCACCCATGCCACAGCATCGGAGAGGAAGCCTCCCCTTCCAGCCACGCACACCTTCACCCCCGGATGCCGGCGAGGACCTCCCCCCCCCGCCCTAGCCCACCCTGGGCAGCGGCCACTTCCATCGTTCCCTTGCGGCCTCGCGCCCCATTTTCCCTTGGTCCATCTCTACCACCCTTTCCAACAGTCTCCTCGCAGCATAACATGTCTCCAACGGGGACGTCAGGGACCCCTCCAGCCCCTTCTTTCGCACTTTCCACAGCGCCTCTTTCGTCGCTCCTATTACAGCCCACACCCGGTCCCTGTCCTCCCTCCCCACCCCCCGCAGCTCTCCCCACATGACGTCCCGTGCCGTCACCCTTGATAGAGCGAAACGGGCCAGCAACGGCTTACTCCTCCTCCAGACTTCTTGGGCGAAAGGGCACGCCACCATCACATGCGCCGCAGTTTCATCCGCGTTGCAGCCCCTCGGGCACTTGGGGGTATGCGCCATTTGGCGGCTGTACAAGAAACCCCGCGTCTCCAACCTGTCTCGGACAGCCAGCCATGACAGGTCCCGCTGCTCCTTCGTGAGCACTGCCGACGCCACATTCCTCCAAATCTTCCCGTGCGTCTCCCTCCTCGCACCGGCCACCTCGTCACAGGCCTCCTCCTTCTCCGCCGCAGCCCGCACCTCCCTGGGGGCCCACCGACCCCCCCACCGGCTCAGGCCGTGCTGCCCGACGTAGCTCCCCACCACGTCGCTAACCCCGTCCCCCGGCCAGTCCATAGGGGTGCTCCTTCCTGCCTCAGTCATCCCGAGCCCCCGCAACCGCCACGTCAGTCGGTACCTCATATACCACGCTGCCTTGCCCCGCGGCTC
The DNA here is from genome assembly GCA_018977245.1 of Lethenteron camtschaticum. NCBI lineage: Eukaryota > Metazoa > Chordata > Hyperoartia > Petromyzontiformes > Petromyzontidae > Lethenteron > Lethenteron camtschaticum. Next base: position 5,294 of record WFAB01002942.1, on the reverse strand, counting down.
CGCAGAGAAGAACAGCCGCAGCGCATTGCAGACAAAGGTCGATTGCAGGATATACCCCACATTTGGGGCACCCCTCCCCCCATTCTGGACCTGCAGACACATCACGGCCCTCCTCACCCTCTCCATCCCTCCCCCCCAGATAAACCTGAAAATCGCCGTGGTCAAGGCCTTAACCTCCCTCCCACCTGGCGGGAACACCTGCGCCAAGTAGTTTAGGGGTGGTAATATTTCTGTTTTAACCACCATAATTCTACCGGCCATCGTGAGCCGCCTCCCAGCCCACTTACCCAGGCAGCCCTTTGCCTTCCTCACCCCCTTCTCCCAGTTACCTTCCCCCATCCTATCCCCACAGAAAAACACCCCCAGTATCTTTATCCCCTCTGTTTGTAGACTCAGCTCCGGCGGCCGACCCTTGAAAAGCCTCGGGTCTCCAAAAACCATAAGCTGACTTTTCCCCACACTGACCTTCAATCCGGAGGCCGCGCAGAACCTCCCCATCCCCTCCATTGCTCTCCATACCGATGCCACGTCCCTGCATAGCACGGCCACGTCGTCCATGTACAGGGTCACCTTTCCCTGCTCCTTGCTCCCCGGTATTACCACCCCCCCAATCCTCTGGTCATTCCTTATCATCTGCGCCAGCGGCTCCATGCACATGACAAATAGCACTGGGGACATCGGGCATCCCTGCCGCACCCCCGATCCCACTGGGATGATCCCGGAGCATTCCCCATTTATCAGGAGCCTGGCCCTGAGCCCCCCATAGAGTCGCTTCACCCACTCCACCAGGGGCCCGCACACCCCCATCCTCTCCATCACCGCCAGCATGAATTCATGAGAGAGGCGGTCGAAGGCCTTGTCCAGGTCCAGACTTAGGATCCCCAACGGGCACCCCCTCTCTCTCTCGCCTTCAATCGCCTCCCTCAAGACCACCAAAGTGTCCGCGATCCTCCTCCCCGGGACCGCACACGTCTGGTCCGGCCCCACCACCTCACCCACCACCTTTCCCAGTCGCCCCGCCACCACCCTTGCCACGATCTTATAGTCCGCGTTCAGGAGGGTTATTGGCCTCCCAACTTCCCAGGTCCCTACGCTCCCCCTTCCCTTTATAAATCAGTGTCACCAGGCCCTCCTGCATGTCGTCCGGTACCTGCCCCTCCTCCAACGTTTCCCTACAAATTTGCACAACATCCTCCTTCAGGAGTTCCCAGAATTTTATGTAAAGGTCCGCCGGGATCCCGTCCGGGCCTGGGGTCCTGTTCTTGTTCAGCCCCTTCACCGCCCCTTCCACTTCCTCCCATTGTATCCTCTCCCCTAGCGCCTCCGGGTTCTCAACCCTCTTCCCCAATGCTCCCAGCAGCTCCTCCCGCCGCCCCCCATCTATCCCTTTCCCTTTATACAACTCCCCATAAAAGTCCTCCGCTACACTAATCATCCCTTCCATCGTCACCTGTCTACCCCTAGTAGGACTAACCAGCTCCCTCATTTCATTGTCTCCCTCCCTACCCGCCTTAAGGAAAAATCGTGTACACTGCTCCCTATCCTCTGTTGCCCTGACCCTCGCCCTATACACTAATTGCCTAGCCCTCTTTTCCAGGACTGAGGCTACCCTCCCCTTCATCTCCGCTATCCTTTCTTCCACCGGGAACCCTAGCTCTAGCAGCCCATACAACCTTTCTAACCTAGCGTTCCATTGTCTCAAATCCCTACCCACCCCCTTTCTTCTACTGTAACACTGAAAGAACGTTCTGATCCTACACTTTACATGCCCCCACCACTCCACCCTCGTGGGGAAGCACACCTGCAGCGTCCTCCAGCTGGCATACGCTCGCTTGAAATCCTCCACCAACTCTTGCTCCGCCAGCAAGCCCACATTCATCTTCCACACGCTCTTCCCCCTCTCCACCCCCCCTGGGATCACAAGCCCCGCCACCACCATTCTATGATCCGAGAGGGGGAAAGGTTCCACCCCCGCGCTGCCCACGTTTACCTTGTCGGAAACGAAGATAAAGTCAATGCGTGACTGTGCTCCCCCACTCTTGTCCGCCCACGTGAACTCTGGCCGCGCGCCGTGCACCCTCCTGAACGTATCCACCATCCCAAAGGTCCCCATCAGCTCTCTCAGTTCCCTGGAAGAGGAATCTAACTTCCTCCTCCCCTTCACCGACACCAGGTCCGCCAGGCCTAACGGGCAATTAAAATCGCCCCCCACGATGACCTGCCTCCTGGTGGCCAGTAGGCCCGCCAGGCTCTCCCACACCTCCTTCCTTTCCATGCACCGTACCGGGGCGTACACGTTTATCAGCCGAAGCTGCACGCCCTGGTAAGTAGCGTCTAGACAGAGAAGCCGACCCGGTATTATTACCTGGGTCCCTTCTACACTCATTCCCCGTCTTCCTAGGAGGGTGACCACACCTGTACACCTGCTCTCGTTGCTGCCGGACCAAAAGTACTGTCCCTTCCATCCGTCCAGCAGAGCCTCCGACCCTAGGGTGTAGGGGAGGTGACATTCCTGGAGGAAGATTACATCGCGTCTGGTGAGCTGCAGCCACTGCATGATTGCCCCCCTCCTTCCCTTCCCCTTCATCCCTCTCACATTTACCGATGCTGCGGATATGTCCATGCCGGGGCGTGATTTATCCCGTGTCGGACTCCGGCGCGCGCTCCCTCCTCCTGCCTTTGCCCGCCTTCCCCTTAACCGTTTTCCTCCCCTTTGATTTACGGGGCTTTCCCCGGATCAAACGTTCCCCCCCTTCCCCCCACCTCCACCCCGACTCCCCGAGTCCGGCGCGGATCCTGAAGGGCTCGTGTCTTCCTGGGGACCAGCTCCTATCAGGACTCTGTCCCGCTTCTTTTTCCTCCCCCCCACTTCCTCCCATGCTTCCTCCGCCTCTTCCTCCACCCGCTGCCCCACCTCGCCCTCCTCACCCGTCACCTCCGACCAGTTCCCCAGCGGCGTTCCCGAGTCCTCCATGCCGTCTCCCCTTCCCTCCTCCGCCCCCTCCAGTGGTGGTGGTGCTCCCTCCCCCGCCGATCCCCCTCCCTCACCCTCCTCGGGGGGCCGCGGTTCCTCCACCTCCCCTTTCCCTTCTCCTTCACGCTCCCGGCCCGCTTCCCGTCCGGCAGCCTCCGTCGCCTCCTCCACCTGGCCACTCCGCCATGCCCGCGCCCTGTTAGTGTAGGATTCTGGGCAGGTCCTGTACAAATGCCCTCTGCTGCCGCACAGGTTGCAAAGGGCAGGCTCCCCGCACTCCTCCACCGTGTGGTCCAGCGCCCTGCACCTGTAGCAAACGCGCGCCACGCACGCTGCCGCCAGGTGCCCCCCCCCCCCACACCTCCTGCACAGCTTGGGCTGTCCCGCGTACACCACATAGCCCCTGTTTCCGCCGATGTTCAGAGCACTCGGGACATGCTTCAGTGCCCCCCCCTCCGTCTTCAGACGCACCTCCACTGCCTGGCCCCGTCCATATCCCCGCCGCATCCAGCACCCTCTTGCAGCCCGACAGGACCACACAGTGCTGCCGCAGCCACACCTCCACGTCCTGGTCATGCAACGCTTCATTATAAAGGAACACGGTCACGACCTTCGTCTCCAGGTCCGATAGCAACCGCGTCCTCATAGACGCCAGCGGCTTCTCCCCCGCCTTCTCGAAACGGGCAAGGAATTTTTGCAGCAGGATGTTGGTGGTGAAGCTCACATCGAATGCCCTCCCCCCCGGCAGGGCAATCAGGCAGTACAAGTCCTCCACCTCCACCTGCAGCATTCCCAGTACAACCGATCTCACGAAGGTCGTCCTGTCCAGGGTGACCCCCTCTTCCACATCTTCCTTAAACTCGACCCGCACGCAGTTGTGCCTCTTGGCCTGCAACGGGGTCAGGCCCGCCCCAGCTCCACCGCGCCACCTCCCCGCTCCCCCGCCGGGCCTCCCCGCACCCACCGGGCCACCCCCGCAGTCTTCCCCCTCCACTGCCCCCCCCCGACCCCTGGGCTGCGGGCGCCTCTCCCGCCCCTTCCCCCCCCCTCCGATCAGGGTACTCCCACCCCCTCCTCCCGGTGCTCCCCCTCGTTCTCCTCCCCGCTCCTCCCTCCCCGCGTTCTCCAACCCCTCCACTCCCCCCACTCTCTTCCCTTGTTGCGCCTCACCCGACGTCACTCCCGCACCAGACGGGCCCGCCCCGCTCCAACGGTCTCTCTCAGCGCCCCGGGCATCTTCCTCAGGCTGCGCCATGCGCCGCATCTCCGTCTCCATCTCCGCGTGTTCGCTGCAGCTGGGTCACTCCTCCCACTGCGCCCGTGACTCACCCACCCTCCGGCAGCAAGGCCACCCCAGACCACCCGGTCTGGGGCCCTCGCACACCCCGGGGTGGCTGGAGAACCCACGGGACACCGACGAGCCTCGACAGTGTATCAGGGAGAACCGGTTCAGGAACACGTTTCGCTGGTGCTTGCGATTTAAGGTTTTTATTTCCTTTCAAGCAGGAGCAGGCCTCTGCCTTGTACAGCAGAAAGAACCGGAACAACCACATAAACGTAACGGGAACAGGGGAACCCCTTCACTGCCGACCCACCGAGCTACGCCGCGATCGAGTTCCCCTCTTTCACACCCTTCACTCAGAGAGAAAAAAACCCAAAAATTCACCGTCGCAAAAAAGAAAGGGGGGGGTACGTTCATCCACTCATTCTCGAAAGGGGGGGGGGGTCGTTTCGACTTCAGCCCATCCCGCACTTGGGCAGCGGCCACCGCCACTTCGCGCCTGTGGCTGCTCCGCCCATTGTCGCCCGCTCCACCTCCACCACCCTCTCCAACAGCCCCCTGGCCAGTCGGCACACCTCGGGAGGCGACATATAGGCGCCCTTAATCAGTTTCTGGCGCGCCATCCACAGGGCCTCTTTTACGGCACCTATGACGGCCCATGCCTGAGCCCAGACCCCACCCGCTCTCTGCCTGAACATCCCCCAAATCATATTAGGCGCTGTGGCCTTTACGGGGCAAAAATGGGACAGCAGGGGTCGGCTTAACTCCCACACCTCCTGGGCAAATGGGCACTGTACGAGGGCATGAGCAGCGCTCTCTCCCAGGCCGCAGCCTCTCGGGCAATCAGGTGAGCGGGCCAATCTGCGGGAGCACATAAATAGTCTGCACTCCAGCCTGTCCCATGCGGCCAGCCAGGATAAGTCCGCTGCCTTTTCGTCAGGGCTGCCGATGCTACGTTTTCCCAAATTTGTCGTGCCCGGGTACCCCGAGCACCTGGCACCTCTGTGCAGACCTCCTTTTTCGACATTTCCGCCAGGA
>WFAB01002941.1:0-23712 GCA_018977245.1 Lethenteron camtschaticum | reverse complement strand
CACACCACGCACACACACCACCACGCCACGCCACGCACCAACACCACACAACGCACACGACCCCACACACGCCCCACACGCCGCACCACACACACGCACACACCACCACGCAACCACGCAACACACCGCACCACGCACCCACCACCACCGCACCGCACACGCACACCGCACACACACGCCACCACGCACACACACGCCACACCACACGCACACCGCACACACACACACGCCACACACGCACACACACACGCACACGCACACACGCCACGCGCACGCACACACGCACACACACGCACGCACACGCACACGCACACGCACCACACACACGCACACACACACACCGTACAAATGAAGCACGGTACCTCGTGATCTTGTCAAGGAGCATAAAACCACCATGACCCTGACACCTGCTGCTGCTGTATATTTGGAGTTTGCGGTGTCTCTCTCTCTCTCCCCGTGGTTTGCGTGGATTTTTCTCGGGGTCCTCCGGTTTTTCCCCTCCGCATTGAGAATCGACGTCACCACGCGTTCAGAGTGTCTGGCTGCGTCGTCACTCCCCTCTCCGTCCGTCTCCTGACGCTGCCCTATGCTGCCCTTACCCTGCCCACCACCTCCCTCCCTCCACTCCCTCCACTCCCTCCACTCCCTCCCTCCCTCCATTCCTCCCTCCCTCCACTCCCTCCACTCCCTCCATCCCTCCACTCCCTCCTCTCCACTCCCTCCATCCCTCCACTCCCTCCATTCCCTCCACTCCCTTCACTCCTCCACTCCCCCACTCCCCCTCCACTCCCTCCATCCCTCCCCTCCCTCCACTCCCTCCATCCTCCACTCCCTCCACTCCCTCCCTCAATCCCCTCCCTCCACCCCCCCCCCCNAGCGTGATCATCATCGACGAGGCCCACGAGCGCACGCTGCACACGACATCCTGTTTGGCCTCATCAAGGACATCGCCCGCTTCCGCTCCGACCTCAAGGTGCTCATCTCCAGCGCCACCCTGGACACGGAGAAGTTCTCCACCTTCTTCGACGACGCCCCCATCTTCCGCATCCCCGGACGTCGCTTCCCTGTCGACATCTACTACACCAAGGTGCGAGCGTGTGGTGTGTGTGGTGTGTGTGGTGTGTGTGTGGTGTGTGTGTGTGTGTGCGTGTGGTGTGTGTGTGGTGTGTGTGGTGTGTGTGTGGCGTGTGTGTGGTGTGCGTGATGTGTTTGGGGTGTGTGTTTGGGGTGTGTATGTGTTGTGTGTGTGTGTGTGGTGTGTGTGTGTGTGTGCGTGGGGGGTGTGTGTTTGTGGTACGTGTAGTGTGTGTGGTGTGTGTGTGTGGTGTGTGTGTGTGTGTGGTGTGGTGTGTGTGCGTGGGGGGTGTGTGTGTGTGTGGCGCGTGTGGTGTGTGTGGTGTGTGCGTGGGGGGGTGTGTGTTTGTGGTGCGTGTGTGTGTGTGTGTGNTGTGTGGTGTGTGGGTGTGGTGTGTGTGTGTGTGTGTGTGGTGTGTGTGTGTGTTTGTGGTGTGTGTGTTTGTAGGGTGTTTGTGGTGTGTGTTTGTGGTGTATGTGTGTGTGTGTGTGTGGTGTGTGTGTGGTGTGTGTGTGTGTGTGTTTGGCACGGGGGTGTGTGTGGCATGGGTGTGACATGTGTGGTGTGTGTGGTGTGACGGCGGACGGGAAGTGCGTGGTACCACGACTGACTACTACGACCAAGGTGTGTGACGGGGGTCGGGCGGTGCGCACCACCTATTTAAGGGGGCAACAGTCCAGAACATGAGCGTCAACAACAGCGGCCGAGCGTGCCGGCCTTCACAGGTGCCGCTGCTCGCTACTAACAGCACTTGCCCCGACGGTCTGTCGAGGCTACACGGGTGACCTTTGTTTGTCTTTGCCGCGTGTTTCCCAGGCGCCGGAGGCGGACTACCTGGACGCCTGCGTGGTGTCCATTCTGCAGATCCACGTCACCCAGCCCACGGGCGACGTGCTGGTCTTCCTCACCGGGCAGGTGAGGGCTCACCACCACGCTCACCACGCTCACCACGCTCACCACCTTGCCACACTCAACACGCTCACCACNACGCTCACCACGCTCGCCACACTCACCACGCTCGCCACACTCACCACGCTCGCCACACTCACCACACTCACCTCTCACCACGCTCACCACACTCACACACGCTCACCACCACGCTCACCACCACCACACTCACCACGCTCGCACACGCTCACCACACTCACCACGCTCGCCACGCTCACCACGCTCACCACACTCACCACGCTCACCACCACACTCACCACGCTCACCACCACGCTCACCCTCACCACACTCACCACCACGCTCACCACACTCATCACGCTCACCACGCTCACCACGCTCACCACGCTCACCACGCTCACCACGCTCACCAACACGCTCACCACGCTCACCACACTCACCACGCTCGCCACGCTCACCACACTCACCACGCTCACCACGCTCACCACGCTTGCCACGCTCACCACGCTCACATGCTCACCACCACGCTCACCACACTCACCACGCTCACGGTGCACACTCACCACGCTCACCACGCTCACCGCCCTCACCACGGTCACCACGCTCGCCACACTCACCATGCTCACCACGCTCACCACGCTCGCCACACTCGCCACCACGCTCACCACCCTCACCACACTTGCCACGCTCACCACACTCACCACGCTTACCATGCTCACCATCACGCTCACCACGCTCACCACGCTCACCTCGCGTGCGGCGAGCGTGCAGGGGGGGACGGGGCGAGCGCTCTGCTCGCAGCGCCACGAACCCAGCGACCACAGTCACCGCCCGCGGCCGGCGACGGCACTGGCGGTCGTTTGAACCGGTCCCGGGGCCTCAGGTCGACTCTGCCTCAAACGAGTTTCCGGCGCGGTGCGTAGTAAACATCGCCACCGGGGAGACAAAGGCGGCCGGGGGCGTGGTTCCGCCAGGCCGCCCCACTCGTAGCGCGCCGGGGGGGGGAGGACCGTCACCNGCCGCCGTGCGTGGCGCGGGATGCGTGAAGGGGCCGTGCGTGTTGGTGGGGTGAGCGCGCAGGAGGAGATCGAGGCTTGCTGCGAGATGCTGCAGGAGAAGTGTCGCCGCCTGGGCTCCAAGATCGCCGAGCTGCTGGTGCTGCCCATCTACGCCAACCTGCCCTCCGACATGCAGGCCAAGATCTTCGAGCCCACGCCGGCCGGGGCGCGGAAGGTGGGGGGGGGGGGTGTGAGTCTGTGGGTCTCTGTGTGAGTCTGTGGGTCTCTGTGAGTCTATGGGTCTCTGTGGGTCTCTGTGTGAGTCTATGGGTCTCTGTGTGAGTCTGTGGGTCTCTGTGGGTCTCTGTGTGAGTCTGTGTGAGTCTGTGGGTCTCTGTGGGTCTGTGTGTGGGTGTGAGTCTGTGGGTCTCTGTGAGTCTATGGGTCTCTGTGGGTCTCTGTGTGNGTCTATGGGTCTCTATGGGTCTCTGTGAGTCTAAGGGTCTCTATGGGTCTCTGTGTGAGTCTGTGGGTCTCTATGGGTCTCTGTGAGTCTATGGGTCTCTCTGTGAGTCTATGGGTCTCTGGGTCTCTGTGAGTCTGTGGGTCTCTATGGGTCTCTGTGTCTGTGGGTCTCTGTGTGAGTCTATGGGTCTCTGTGTGAGTCTATGGGTCTCTGTGTGAGTCTGTGGATAACCTCGCCCCGCCCCCAGGTGGTGGTGGCCACGAACATCGCGGAGACGTCGCTGACCATCGACGGCATCATCTACGTGATCGACCCGGGCTTCTGCAAACAGAAGAGCTACAACGCCCGCTCTGGCATGGAGTCGCTCATCGTCACGCCCTGCTCCAAGGTGAGGGAGACACGGAGAGAGAGACACGNAGAGACACGGAGAGAGAGACACAGAGACNGAGAGAGACACGGAGAGAGAGACATGGACAGAGAGACACGGAGAGATCGAGAGAGAGAATCACGGAGAGAGACACTGAGAGAGAGAGAGACACGAAGTCACCCAGAGTCACCTCCTCCTGCTCATTTTCTCCTCTCTCTCTTCTCTATATCCTCTCTCTCCACCTCTCTCCACCTCTCACTCACCCTCCATCTCTCTCCATCTCTCTCCACCTCTCACCCTCCATCTCTCTCTCTCCACCTCTTTCCACCTCTCACTCACCCTCCATCTCTCCCTCTCTCCATCTCTCACTCATCCTCCATCTCTCCATCTCTCTCCATGTGCCGCCCAGGCCTCTGCGAACCAGCGTGCCGGGCGTGCCGGCAGGGTGGCGGCCGGCAAGTGCTTCCGCCTGTACACGGCCTGGGCCTTCAAGAACGAGATGGAGGAGACGTCCATTCCCGAGATCCAGAGGACCAACCTGGGCAACGTGGTGCTGCTGCTCAAGAGCCTGGGTGCGGCAGCCTGCCGCCACCGCCTAGCCGGGCCGCCGCGGTCACGGGGGTGGTGGTGACGGTGGTGGTGACGGTGGTGGTGACGGTGGTTACGGTGGTGTTGACGGTGGTGGTGACGGTGGTGACGGGGTTTGTTATGGTGGTGGTGGCAGTGGCGGTGGCGGTGACGGTGGCGGTGGTGGTGAGGGTGGTGGTGAGGGCGGTGGTGGTGAGGGTGGCGGTGGTGGTGAGGGTGGCGGTGAGGGTGATGGTGGTGGTGAGGGTGACGGTGGTGGTGAGGGTGGTGGTGGTGGTGAGGGTGGTGGTGAGGGTGACGGTGGTGGTGGTGGTGGTGGTGAGGGTGGTGGTGGTGGTGAGGGTGGTGTGAGGGTGACGGTGGTGGTGAGGGTGACCGTGGCTACGCTGCTGCTGCGGCACGTGGAGTGGCTACACTGATCCAGCGCTTTGCGGAAACAGCAGACGGTGGCGTGGGGCGTGGGGCGTCCTCTAACGCGAAGTCCTCCTCGGCCCCTCGCTCCCCCCAGGGATTAACGACCTGATCCACTTTGACTTCATGGACCCCCTCCGCACGAGACGCTGGTGCTGGCGCTGGAGCAGCTCTACGCCTTGGGCGCCCTCAACCACCTGGGAGAGCTCACCAAGGTGAGGCGGTAGCCACCACCTCACCAAGGTGAGGCGGTAGCTACCGCCTCACCTTGGTGAGGTGGTGGCTACCGCCTCACCAAGGTGAGGCGGTCGCTACTGTCAGGATCAGCTTTTTGTACCGCCGCAGGAATTTGCACAGATGTCCAGTCGTGGGCACGGGGTCAGCACGTTACAACAACAACCACAACACAATTACACAAACACCGCAGGAGTGCGAACTACAGGAGAGGTAAACGAATCACGTGGTAAACTCTTGGTTATCCGCGTGCGGTTTATCCGATTTGCGGATTTGTTCACGGACCGCTCTGACCGGTAGGCGGAGCCAGTTTTTTCTTCCGGTTGCTTTCCGCTGACGTACACCGAGATACAATAACGTTGTCGGTACCGAGGCTCCCCGGCATCGCCACGCGGCAGGGGTTGCGTGGCACAGTGCCGGCTATCGCAGAGCGGCGGGGGCGGCCGCCACGGTTCACCGCGGCGAGTAACGGCGTCTTTCTAGAAACAACGACACTGCTGCCGCTGCTGCCGCTGCTGCCGCTACACTCTCCGAACAAAACCAACGCCGAGCCGGCTCGCGCGTTACCGAGATTCGCCGGCGAACGTGGACGCCTACGCGGCCGGGGGGAGGGGTGGCGGGGGGGGGCCTTGTGGGGGTGAGGGGTCAGGGGTCGCGGTGCCACGGCGCCGGGTCCACCTCGTCTTCCCTCTTCCCTGCAGCTCGGCAGGCGCATGGCGGAGTTTCCCGTGGACCCCATGCTGTCCAAGATGATCCTGGCCTCGGAGAAGTACGCAAATCACCGCCCCACCACACCCACCACTACCCAAACAAAGACAAAGATCCCCCTCCCCCCGTATAGCCTGCTACAGACTGCGGGGCAAGTGCTGTTAGCAAGTAATGGCACCGATAAAGGCCGACACGGCACACGAGGGGGTTGGGTGGCCAGCACCATTTTTGTCTCCCCAGTGACGATGTTTACTACACACCGCACCAGCTACTCGTTTGAGACTAAGTCGACCTAGCGGAGGCCCAGGACCGGTTCAGATAATCGTCACCGGCGTTGGTGGCCTTGAGCGGGAATTGAACCGGGGTCGTCGGTAAACTACCGCTAACACACCACCACCACCACTTCGAACGTCGCATAGAGGTCGAATGTCACGGAGAGGTCGAACGTGCGGTGCCCCCCGCTGACCCCCGTGGTACCCCCCCCACCCCGCCCAGGTACAAGTGCTCACAGGAGGTGCTGACGGTGACGGCGATGCTGTCGGTGAACAACGCCATCTTCTACCGGCCCAAGGACAAGGTGGTGCACGCCGACAACGCGCGCGTCAACTTCTTTGTGCCGGGCGGCGACCACCTGGTGCTGCTCAACGTCTACACACAGGTGCGGGGGGTCACGGGGGGTCGCGGGGGGTCATGGGGTCATGGGGGTCGCGGGGGTCATGGGGGTCACGGGGATTATGGGGGTCGCGGGGGTCATGGCGCCGCTCGCAGGGGTCAGTGGGTCACGGGTCACGGTGCTACACTGTGTGCATTGTCAGCAGGTCACACGCTGCACACAGACGGTTGCTGCGTCTGTGTGCACTGCGTCTGTGCCGTGTCTGCGTTGTCATGTCTGCGGGTGTCTGTACCATGTCTGCGTTGTCATGTCTGTGTTGTCGTGTCTGCGGGTGTCTGTACCGTGTCTGTGGTTGTCGTGTCTGTGTTGTCGTGTCTGCGGGTGTCTGTACCGTGTCTGTGTTGTCGTGTCTGCGGGTGTCTGTACCGTGTCTGTGGTTGTCGTGTCTGTGTTGTCGTGTCTGCGGGTGTCTGTACCGTGTCTGCATTGTCGTGTCTGCGTTGTCGTGTCTGCGGGTGTCTGTACCGTGTCTGCGGTGCCGTGTCTGCGGTGTCTGTACCGTGTCTGCGTTGTCGTGTCTGCGGTGTCGTGTCTGCGGGTGTCTGTACCGTGTCTGCGGTTGTCGTGTCTGCGGGTGTCTGTACCGTGTCTGCGTTGTCATGTCTGTGTTGTCGTGTCTGCGGGTGTGTGTACCGTGTCTGCGTTGTTGTGTCTGCGTTGTCGTGTCTGCGGGTGTCTGTACCGTGTCTGCGTTGTCGTGTCTGTGGTTGTCATGTCTGCGTTGTCGTGTCTGCGGGTGTCTGTACCGTGTCTGCGGGTGTCTGTACGCGTCTGTGTTGTCGTGTCTGCGGGTGTCTGTACCGTGTCTGCGGGTGTCTGTACCGCGTCTGTGTTGTCGTGTCTGCGGGTGTCTGTACCGTGTCTGCGGGTGTCTGTACCGTGTCTGTGTTGTCGTGTCTGCGGGTGTCTGTACCGTGTCTGCGGGTGTCTGTACCGCGTCTGTGTTGTCGTGTCTGCGGGTGTCTGTACCGTGTCTGCGGGTGTCTGTACCGTGTCTGCGGGTGTCTGTACCGTGTCTGCGGGTGTCTGTACCGTGTCCGCGGGTGTCGCGTCTCTGCTGCCGCTTCTCGCCGGCGCTCCCAGTGGGTGGACGCCGGCTACTCCACCCAGTGGTGCTACGAGAACTTCATCCAGTTCCGCTCGATGCGGCGCGCACGCGACATCCGCGAGCAGCTCGAGGGGTTGGTGGATCGCGTCGAGATCGAGCTCTCCTCCTCCAGCGACACCGTCGTCATCCGCAAGGTGACGACGACGACGACGCATCTCCCTTTTCTTACGCACGTCGGCGTCGGCCGTGGTCTGTCCGCTGCTGGATGAATGGTTCTCCCGGTGCCATGTGCTTGCTCTTCGTTCGCCACACATCATCGTCATCATCACCACCACCATCATTGTCATGGGCTATGGTCTGTCCGCTGCTGGATGAATGGCTCTCAGTGTTGTCGCCATGAATGTTTTACTCTTCATTGGCAACACACGACATCATCATCATCTTCTTGGTTCTTTCGGTAAAGTCACGTAGAAGGGAAGTAATAAAATAATAAAAATAAAACATAATAAACTAATTCTCACGACGTTTCGGCTACAACGCAAGCAGCCGTCTTCAGGTGAAAAATGACACATCATCACCATCATCATCATCGTCGTTGTCGTCATTATCATCGGCTGGTGTGCCGCCCTTGCGAGATGTTGACTACCTCGCCTGTTATACAGGAGGTCGTGGGTTCGATCCCGACCCTGACGCCTGCTGTATCATTAGAGTTTGCACGTTCTCCTCGATTTTTATTCAGGTCCTCCGTTTTTTTCTTTCCACATTTAGAATCAACGTCACGCGTTTAGAGTGTGTGGCCGTAGATTCCCACGCGACGACGATGAGAATCCGCTTCGCTGAGCTATCCTATCAGCGGGGGCCTTCGCTGGTAAAATAATCAACTAGTTGAGTTATCATCCCCCGGCCACGTGACCGCGGGTGGACACCATCATGACGTTCTCACCCGCCGCTACCGGGCGTCTGTGAACAAGAGTTTTGTAGCTCATCGGATTCCTCCGGTGTGTGCTGCTACCGAACATCGACGGGGCCTTCTAGATTTGAAGCTTTCGTGACTGCAAGGATTCCTACTCTTAGTTTTTTCGGTAAAATCACGTAGGTAAAAAATTAAATTACAAGTCTCCGTCATCAGGTGGGACCGTCACAGCCAGATTTGCTGTATCAAATCTGGCTGTGCCCGGCACGCGCTGGAGGAGGAGGCTTGCCAAGCGACTCTGTGGCTCTGTGGGGGGCTGACGTCCACTCGAAGAACAGTTATTAATCTATCGATCTAATTTATTTTGTAAAATGTACCCGGTGTTTTGACTGCGGGAAGTCGCATGGAATGGCATTCGCTAAATGAATCGATATTCCGTGTAGCACGAAGACTTTAGCTATTGAGTTGTGCCGGGCACAGCGCCACATCGCGTCACGAGGGGGCGATGCAGCTCCACTGAACCATCAAACTATAAACACGCGACGACGGCGGCGAGTGTTTATATTCTACCAGCTGAGGCCCATTGAGATGTTTCGCTCTTTCTGTCATTGTTGTGTCTCAGAGGGCTCCTGTTGGTGGAGTTTCTGTTGTTGTTGTTGTAGTGTGTTGTTGTTGGTGTGTCTCTCTCAGAGAGCCCCTATTGGTGTCATGTTGTTGTTAGTATAGTTTGTTGTAGTTTGTCCTTGTTATAGTGTCGTAGTTTGTTGTTCTAAGTTGTTGTGCTTTGCTGGTGATTTTTTGTCATAGTTTGCTGTTATAATTTTGTTGTAGATGCTGTGGTTTGTTGCTACAGTTTATTGCCATTTTGTTGTTATTGTTTTTTTTGCTGTGGTTATAGTTTGTTGTTGTTGCAGTTGTGTTGTTGTAGTTGTGTTGTTGTAGTTGTAGTTGTGTTGTAGTTCTAGTTTGTTGTTGTTGTTGTAGTTGTTGTGTTGTTGTAGTTGTAGTTGTAGTCCTAGTGTGTTGTCGTTGTGCGTCAGGCGATCACCGCGGGTTTCTTCTACAACACGTCGCGCCTCACCAAGGGCGGCTACAAGACGGTGAAGCACCAGCAGCAGGTGCACGTGCACCCCAACAGCTGCCTCTTCGACGAGCAGCCCCGCTGGCTGCTCTACCACGAGTTGGTGTTCACCACCAAGGAGTACATGAGACAGGTGATGGCTCACAGCGCCTTGTTGGTCACATCGCAGCAGCGACGCCGCAGACGTGCGTTGGACTGCTTTCACGCCGTACGTAGCCAACGGTGATAATCGGAGGTTGCAGTGTTGAGTCTGTGGGCAGTGTTGAGTCTATGGGCAGTGTTGAGTCTATGGGCAGTGTTGAGTCTATGGGCAGTGTTGAGTCTATGGGTAGTGTTGAGTCTATTGGTAATGTTGGGTCTATGGGTAGTGTTGAGTCTATGGGTAGTGTTGAGTCTATGGGTAGTGTTGAGTCTATGGGCAGTGTTGAGTCTATGGGCATGTTGAGTCTATGGGCAGTGTTGAGTCTATGGGCAGTGTTGAGTCTATGGGCAGTGTTGAGTCTATGGGCAGTGTTGAGTCTATGGGCAGTGTTGAGTCTGTGGGTAGTGTTAGTTTATGGGCAGTGTTGAGTCTATGGGCAGTGTTGAGTCTATGGGCAGTGTTGAGTCTGTGGGTAGTGTTGCGTCTATGGGTAGTGTTGAGTCTGGGTAGTGTTGAGTCTGTGGGCAGTGTTGAGTCTGTGGGTAGTGTTGAGTCTGTGGGCAGTGTTGAATCTATGGGCAGTGTTGAGTCTATGGGCAGTGTCTATGGGCAGTGTTGAGTCTATGGGTAGTGGTGAGTCTATGGGCAGTGTCTATGGGAAGTGTTGAGTCTATGGGTAGTGTTGAGTCTATGGATAGTGTTGAGTCTGTGGGCAGTGTTGAGTCTATCGGTAGTGTTAAGTCTATGGGCAGTGTTGAGTCTATTGGCAGTGTTGAGTCTATGGGCAGTGTTGAGTCTATTGGCAGTGTTGAGTCTATGGTCAGTGTTGAGTTTATGGGCAGTGTTGAGTCTATGGGCAGTGTTGAGTCTATGGGTAGTGTTGAGTCTATGGGCAGTGTTGAGTCTATGGGCAGTGTTGAGTCTATGGGCAGTGTTGAGTCTATGGGCAGTGTTGAGTCTATGGGTAGTGTTGAGTATATGGTTTAGTGTTGAGTCTATGGGTAGTGTTGAGTCTATGGGCAGTGTTGAGTCTATGGGCAGTGTTGAGTTTATGGGCAGTGTTGAGTCTATGGGCAGTGTTGAGTCTATGGGCAGTTTTGAGTCTATGGGTAGTGTTGAGTCTATGGGCAGTGTTGAGTCTATGGGCAGTGTTGTGTCTATGGGCAGTGTTGAGTCTATGGGCAGTGTTGAGTCTATGGGCAGTGTTGAGTCTACGGGCAGTGTTGAGTCTATGGGCAGAGTTGAGTCTGTGGGGAGAACTGCTTTTAATCTCCAGCGGAAGTTGATTCCAGTGGGAGGGGTGCAAGAAGCTAGAATCAGCGACAGGGAGAGAGACGGAGGAGATTGAGAGGTTATGGAGTGTGGTGGTCGGGCCTGGCGACCCGAGTTCGATTCCACTCACGGCCAACACCGATGACTTATATCCGAACTGGGTTCTGAGCCTCCCTAGGTCGACTCAGCCTCAGATGAGTACTTGCTGTGGTATGTAAACGTCGCCGCTGGGGAGACAAAGGCGTGGTGTTGGCCTCCCACCCCCTCGTGTGCCATGCCGGCCTTTATAGGTGCTTGCTAACAGCACTTGCCCCGATGGTCTGTTAAGGCTACACGGGGGATCTTTGTGGGCGAGTGCGAGTGTGTGTGTGTGCGGGCGAGAGTGTGTGTGTGTGGGCGAGTGTGTGTGTGTGGGTGCGTGCGTGTGTGTGTGGGCGAGTGTGTGTGCGAGTGTGTGTGTGTGTGTGTGTGCGAGTGTGTGTGTGTGGGCGAGGAGATCGCGCCGTGGTGAGACTTACTCTATCTCTCGCTCTCTCCGCCGCCGCTTGGCCAGGTGATTGAGATCGAGAGTGGCTGGCTGCTGGAGGTGGCGCCCCACTACTACAAGACCAAGGAGCTCGAGGACTCCACCAAGAAGATGCCCAAGAACACGGGCAAGGCGCTGGAGGAACTTGGGTAGAGGAGGAGGGGGCGTCCCTCCCGCCGGCGGTCGCCTTCGCCGGCTCTGGACGGCGAAGGCGGCAGAGCAACGACGGAACGCCACCGGCTCCCCGGATTGTAAATGCCGCTGTGGGTTTACTCCGCCGACGCGCAACCGGTTAGTGCTGAACCAGGGAACTAATCGGCACGTCTTGTTTTCCGTGAGACAAAGCGTGCGAAATTGGCTGTGTCGGGTGGCGGCGCGGCGGCGGCGGGCTTGACGACATACTCATGATCCGCGGTCTAACCCCAGAAAAACCCTCTTGAGGGATAATGTCGGTCGTGAAAGCCTCCTCCTCCTACTGCTACTACTACGACGTGTTAAATCCCAGCTGTTGCGGCTGGACGGGGATCGAGCGTTCCCCCCTCACTCCGAGACGTCTGTTGCGTTGTGGTCGCGACGTCAACTTTGGAACGCTGCGAGAGCAGTGTCCGCTCCTCGGGGAGAGATGACGGCTCTGCCTGGTGCCTGTTGCCACACGTGTGACTTGTGTTGTGTGCTTGTTGCGTGTGACTTGTGTTGTGTGCCTGTTGCCACGTGGTCATGGTGTGTTGATGAGCGATCTTGCCCCACCGTGTGACTGTTGCGAGAGACTGTTGCGTGAGACTGTTGCGTGGAACTGTTGCGTGGAACTGTTGCGTGTGAGCTCGCTGTACATAACGCTTCGCCGCGCGTGTACAGGATTACGCTCGCGTTGCTATAGCGAATAAACGCGTCGTGTTTTCATCCGCGGTGAAGGTTGTTGTTGTTGTTCTGTGTCGTCGTTAATGCCGCGTGTCCTCCTGCGTTAGGGTTAGGGCGCGGAACGGATTTGGTGTTGTTGGGTTTGTTTAGGAGGCCGGGGAAGGAGCGGCTCAGGAAGTCGGATGTCGGAGGTCGGAGGTCGGAGACGTTGAGAGTCTGGGGTCCAGTCCGGGTGTTGGGCGCCCCAACCACGGCGATCAGACCGGGGGTCTCACGTTCAGCGAGTTGGTGGCGTCAGCCCGGTCACCGGCGACTCGCACAGAGACCCATAGACTCACACAGAGACCCATAGACTCACACAGAGACCCATAGACTTGCACAGAGACCCATAGACTGGCACAGAGACCCACAGACTCACACAGAGACCCATAGACTCGAATAGAGACCCATAGACTCACACAGACCCATAGACTCGCACAGAGACCATAGACTCGCACAGAGACCCATAGACTCGCACAACGACCCATAGACTCACACAGAGACCCATAGACTCACACAGAGACCCATAGACTCACACAGAGACCCATAGACTCACACGGAGACCATAGACTCACACGGAGACCCATAGACTCACACGGAGACCCATAAACTCACACAGAGACCCATAGACTCACACACAGACCCATAGACTCACACATAGACCCATAGACTCACATACAGACGCATACTCACACAGAGACCCATAGGCTCACACATAGATCCATAGACTCACACAACGACCCATAGTATCACATGGAGACGAATGGAGACCCATAGACTCACATATATTTTATTGACAGAGATTCATAGACTCACATAGAAACCCATATATTCACAACACAGAGATCCACAGACTCGCACATAACCATGTATATGCACAGAGACCCACAGGCTCACATAGAGACCCACAGACTCGCACATAATCATAGATATGCACATAAAGACCCACACGCAAACTACAAATATACAGCAACAGGCGTCAGGGTCAGGATGGAACCCACGACCTCCTGTACACCAGGCGAGGCGGTTAACATCTCACCATGCCTCGGCACGTTCCCCGACACGGCTCACAGCCTCCGTGGCGGCGAGCGCTAGACCGTGGTGCTAGCCGCTAGACCGTGGCCGCTAGCCACTAGACCATGGCCGCTAGCCACTAGGCCGTGGCGCTAGCCACTAGGCCGTGGCGCTAGCCGCTAGACCGTGGCGCTAGCCACTAGGCCGTGGCGCTTGCCGCTAGGCCGTGGCGCTAGCCGCTAGGCCGTGGTGGCTAGCCGCTAGGCCGTGGTGCTAGCCGCTAGGCCGTGGTGCTAGCCGCTAGGCCGTGGTGCTAGCCGCTAGGCCGTGGCGCTAGCCGCTAGGCCGTGGTGGCTAGCCGCTAGGCCGTGGCGCTAGCCGCAAGGCCGTGGCGCTAGCCGCTAGGCCGTGGTGACTAGCCGCTAGGCCGTGGTGCTAGCCGCTAGACCGTGGTGCTAGCCGCTAGGCCGTGGTGCTAGCCGCCAGGCCGTGGCGCTAGCCGCTAGACCGTGGTGGCTAGCCGCTAGGCCGTGGTGGCTAGCCGCTAGGCCGTGGCGGTGAGCCGCTAGGCGTGGTGGCTAGCCGCTAGGCCGTGGCGCTAGCCGCTAGGCCGTGGCGGTGAGCCGCTAGGCCGTGGTGGCGGCAGCGGCGGCGGTGGCGACTCCGTAGAGCTCGACGAGCAGCGTGAGGGCGTTCTTGCAGGTGAAGAAGACGGTGGTCTGGTTGACGACGCCCACCTGCGCCAGCAGGTAGA
Source organism: Lethenteron camtschaticum (assembly GCA_018977245.1). Lineage (NCBI taxonomy): Eukaryota > Metazoa > Chordata > Hyperoartia > Petromyzontiformes > Petromyzontidae > Lethenteron > Lethenteron camtschaticum. Next base: position 9,639 of record WFAB01002941.1, on the reverse strand, counting down.
GGCGGAACGCCAGGAAGGGCGCGTCCTGCATGAGCACGCTCGACAGCAGCTGCAGCGACTCCATGGGGCAGCGGCACGGGCGGCGGGCGGAGGAGGAGGAGGTCCGACGTTTTGCCCCGGCGCCGGCTTCGTCGTCGTTGTCGGCCGTAGTTTTGGAGAGTGAGAAGGGTGACGAGGAGGAGGAGGTGGAGGAGGAGAAGGACGAGGAGGTGGTGGTGGAGGAGGAGAGGTGACCTTCGCTGGGAGCGTGGGAGACCTGGAGCCGGCGGAACAAGAGGCGACCGTGACGGTGGAACTCGCTGGTCAATGGGGGGGGGCGGGGGGTGCGGGGGGTGCGGGGGGGACGTGGGAGGGGGGATGTTCCGTGGCTGTAACTGGTTGCATTGTGAACGCCACGTGTAGTTTGTTCCACAAAAGAGAACATTTATTTGCGACAAAAACTCCGGTAATTCCTCCCGCGACCCGCTGATTGATTTGCGGCTCCGAGAGGGGGGTGGGGGGAGGGCGCCCTCCTTTTAACTCTGTTCACGATTGCCGAGCTCAACCTCGTCACTTCTCACTTGCGCAGCATCTCCATCGTCGTCAACGTCGTGGTGATGGTGGTGACGATGACCATCGCCTGGTGGTTTGAGGAGTACGTGACAACCAAGATGGAGGGATGACAACTGTGACGACAGGGCCTCGCCTGTGACCATGCGACACAGCGATGACGATGATGACAATTACGATGACGATGATGATGACAATGATGACGACGATGATGACGACGACGGGCCTCACCTGTGTCCGTGCGACAACGACGAATGACGACGAAGAGAGGAGTGAGACCAACAACAAACAACAACAACGATCGACGACAACCGGGGGGGGGGGGGGGGGGAGGCCTCGCCTGTGCCGACGCGGCTCTACCACTGGCGGCCACGGCCCCCCCGCCGTGGCGACCTCCTCGGCCTGCATGAGCGCCACGCAGAACTGCAGCGAGGCCACGAGAAGAGCGCCAGGCCGGCGAGGCGCACGGCACGGTCGGCGCGCACCTCGGGCTGCTTGAAGGCGTCGAGCAGGTCCAGGACGTCGGCCGCCACGCCGGTCTGGGCGAGCAGCAGGTGCGACAGGGCGGCGCGCGACACGCCCAGCGCCGGCGTGAGCCAGCGCGCCAGCACCAGCGCCACCAGCATGAGCTGCTGCAGGGCGAGCACCCACGCCTCCGACAGAGCCGTCGCCGCCGCCGCGTCGGGCCGCCGAACGGCACCTGGGAGGGAGAGGTTGAGCGGTGGGGAAGTGGATCACGTGGGAGGAGGAGGGAGGGAAGGGGGAGGAGGGAGGAGGAGGAGAGGGGAGGGAGGAGGAGGGAGGAGGAGGGGGGAGGAGGAGTGAGGGAGGAGGAGAGAGGGGGGAGGAGGAGTGAGGGGGGAGGAGGAGTGAGGGGGAGGGAGGGAGGAGGACGGAGGAGGGAGGGGGAGGAGGGAGGAAGAGGGAGGGGGAGGATGAGTTAGGGGGAGGAGGAGGAGGAGGTGGAGGAGTGAGGGGGAGGAGAAAGGAGGAGTGTGGAGGGGGAGGAGGAGGAGGAGGAGTGATGAGGAGTGAGGAAGACTCGGATAGAGGACGACCCCACCCCTGTCCACGATCGTTCACGAAGTCGGCTGGACGTGTGTGAAGAAGAGCTTTACAGCTCATCGGATTCCTCCCGTGTCAATGCCACGTGATGGTTCTGGCTCGGGCACGAGAGAGACGAGGAGATGTTGACTACCTCGCTCGGTACGCAGGAGGTTGTGGGTTAAATCCCGACCCTGACGCCTGCTGCTGTATTTAGAGTTTCTAACTTTCTCATCATCATCACGGTGGCTAGGAGATCTCTCGTATTCTCTCTCACAATATCTCCAGTAATCTCTCAGTGTCTCTCACAATATATCCAGTCATCTCTCACAATATCTCTCACAGGGTCCCCCGTATTCTCTCGCACAATATCTCCCTATTCTCTCTCGCGTCTCTCGTAATCTCTCTCTCAGTATTTCTCTCAGCATCTCTCATATTCTCTCTCACGTATTCTCTCTCTCAGTATCTCCCTCTCATAGTCTATCGCCGCTCTCTCGCCGAGTGGAGATCTGTGATAAAAAAAGAAAGCGCTAAGGGCCATCCATCGAATCCGTACTCATGCAGGTTGGGAGGGGGGGGTTAACCAAATGCGTAGCGTGCGTATGGGGGGGGTCTACTGACAATGTACGCATAGGAAACGAGGGGGGCGGTGAAGCCTCGACGATAATTTGTCGACATCGACATTCAAATGATCCACAGTTCAGTGTCTCCAGCTGTCAGCACTGCGGGGAGCGGTGGGACTGGGAGAGGCGTCACTTCGTGTGCCACGTGCCCTCGTGTGCCACGTGCCCCTGACTGCAGCCATCACGCTGCTCAGCAACATCAGTGGCCAAGGCGCGCGACTTCATTCTTCAATGCACCGGCGGTGGACTGTCTGTTTGCTCAAACACGTCAATATTGTTGACCCTTGATCGATTCTGGTGGATTCAATATCGGTCGTTTATAGGATTCGGGGGGGGTGGCGGTCAAGTTGCGGACCTACTCCATGGATGGCCCCTTGCTGGGCTCAGCGGATTTTCTCCGGGAGGGACGAATCACGATTTGTGAGATTCTGGACGCCGCCGCCGCCGCGGTCTTGTTCACGCACTCACCCCGACACGGAGAGCGGAGCGGTGGTCTGCTTGGGGGACGAGGTGGAGGAGGTGGAGGAGGAGGTGGACGCCGAGAGGTTGAGATGAGCGATGCGTCCCTCCAGGAGGTCCAGTTCCAGGATCCAGACGCTGGGCACGACGCTCGCGAGGTAAGCAGCACCATGGGCGACAGCCTGCGACACGCGGCGGCCACCACGCAGACAGACATCACCCCCCCCCCCCCCCGTGCAGCCTCAACACAATGTTGGGGGAAGGGCGTGAAGGCCGGCACGGCACCACGCCTTTGTCTCCCCAGCGGCGATGTTTTACTACACCACCGCACCGGGTACTCATTCGAGGCTGAGTCGACCTAGGGGAGACCCAGGACGGGTTCGGATGTTCGTCTCCGGTGTTGGCGGCGAGCGGGAATCGAACTCGGGTCTCGGTGCGCAGCGCGCTGACCGCTGCGCCACCGCACAAACAAAGACAAAGAGATAGACAGAGTGTNAGGGAAGGGCGAGCGGTCCAAATATTCGTCTCCGGTGTGGGCGAGCGGGAATCGAACTCGGGTCTCGGTGCGAGCGCGCTACCGCTAGCCACCGAAGAGAGAGAGGGGGAGAGAGTGACCGAGAGAGCGCCGAGAGAGCGAGCGAGAGAGCGACCGAGAGAGCGAGCGAGGGGGGGGGGGGTTTACATAAAGCAAAGTAAAAATAAAAAAATATATACGAAATGATGAACGAAGCAAAGTGCTGAATACACCGAGCATCTTCTGTTGCCACTGATCGTAAAAAAAAGAGAGGGGGGAGGAGATAGGGGAAAGGAGCCGCACAGATGGACGCACCACTTCCACTCGCCGCGCTGTGTGAGGCGCGTGGTGAGCGCCATCTCGAGCGGCAGCAGCGCGGCCCCCAGCAGCAGCACCCAGAGGGCGCCGTCTCCGTGGCGCACCGTGACGGCGCGCCACGACACAGCGCCGCGTGCGCCAGCAGCACCGCGCGGCTCAGCGCCGCCGTGAGCCGCTGAGCCGCCGTCGTGCCGCACATCGCTCCTCGCTGGCGGTGGTGGTGGGGCGGTGGTGTGGTGGTGGTGGTGCGGTGGTGGTGGTGCGGTGGTGGGGCGGTGGTGCGGTGGTGCGGTGGTGGGGCAAGCGGTGGTGCGGTGGTGGTGCGGTGGTGTGCGGTGGTGGTGCGGTGGTGGTGTGGTGTGTGGTGGTGTGGTGTGCGGTGGTGTGTGGTGGTGGTCGGTGGTGGTGTGGTGGTGGGGCGGTGGTGGTGGGGTGGTTGGGCAGCGGTGGTGTGGTGGTGTGGCGTGCGGTGGTGTGGGGTGTGTTGGTGTTGCGGTGTGGTGGTGGTGTGGCGTGGGTGGTGCGGCGTGTGGTGGTGGTGTGGTGTAGTGGTGGTGGTGTGGTTCCTTCACCGGCGGCCTGCGGTGAAGGAGACGGCAGGTGGAGAATGAGGAGGGAGAATCAGAAGATGTATTCGTACTGGAGCTATAAAGCTCTTCTTCACCACGCCGAGTAGTTCGCAGATGCCCAGTGTATGAAAGGTAAACAAATCACTTAAATATATAAACCAATGAAACTCGACTACGCTTTTCTTATCTTACCAGGTAAAGCCCACTAGGCTATTAGCTTCTATTTCAGAAGCTAACTCGCCATCACAAATAATAGCAGATCACCACCATCACCACCACCATCACCACCACCATCATCACCACCACCACCATCATCACCACCATCATCACCACCACCATCACCACCACCATCATCACCACCATCATCACCACCACCACCATCATCACCACCATCACCACCACCATCACCACCACCATCATCATCATCACCACAATCATCACCACCATCATCAACACCATCACCACTATCATCATCACCACCATCATCACCATCATCACCATCACCACCACCATCATCACCATCATCACCACCACCATCATCACCACCNTCATCATCATCATCACCACCATCATCATCATCACCACCATCATCACCATAATCACCATCACCATCATCACCATCATCATCACCATCATCATCACCATCATCACCACCATCATCACCACCATCACCACCATCATCACCATCACCATCATCAACACCATCACCACCATCACCACCATCAACACCACCACCACCACCATCATCTACGTGGACATTTCTAGCAGCAGCCAAATCGTCTGAACGTGTGACGTTGACGCTAAATGTCGAGGAGGAAAAAACCGGAGGACCCGCAGAGACAAATCCACGAGAGAGAAAGACAGAGAGAGACAGAGAGAGACAGAGAGAGACAGAGAGAAGAGACACCGCAAACTCCAAATATACAGCAGCAGGCGTCAGGGTCGGGATCGAACCCACGACCTCCTGCACACCAGGCGAGGTAGTTAACATCTCCTAGCCACCGTGATGATGATGATGAGAGAGAGACACGCAAACTCCAAATATACAGCAAGTGTCAGGGTCGGGATCGAATCTACGACCTCCTGTACACCAGGCGAGGTAGTTAACATCTGGCCACCGAGGCGCCCATACTAACAACAGAAAGTACATTCTATCTACGTTCAAACACGTACATCTTGCCCAAGCTCTGCGTCCTCCTTGAAGCGCTACAGCACGGAGTGGACCACTCGGACAGACCCTGGCCACGCCGCTCGCCCGACGGTGAGGAGGGTGAGGGGGGGTGAGGAGGAGGGGTGAGGGTGGGGGTGAGGGTGAGGGGTGAGGGTGAGGAGGGGTGAGGAGGGTGAGGAGGGGAGGAGGGTGAGGAGGGGTGAGGGTGAGGAGGGTGAGGGTGAGGAGGGGTGAGTGAGGGGTGAGGGTGAGGAGGGGTGAGGGGTGAGGAGGGGTGAGTGAGGGGTGAGGGAGGGGTGGAGGAGTGAGGGGTACTGTCCGCTCCTCACCGGCACCGCGAACTCCGCGTGGTTCACTTCGCCAGCGAGTGGCAGGAAATGGAGGGGGACGATCGTCAAAGCGCTTGAAGCATCTTCGACTGAGAGGAGGATGAGTGAGGAGGAGGAGGAGGTGGAGGTGATGGGAAGGATTAGGTGGAGGGGGTGGTCACAATCACAACCGCTGCCCTTTTGCAAGCGTAGCCGGCCCATTCTCTCTGGCCGCTTCAATAACACAGCTGCAGCTGCTGCTGATGATGATAATGCCTCACCACCACCACCCCCTTCCATTCTTTTGTATCGGGGAGGCCGGGGGGGGATTCAGCGAGAGGTGGTGGTTGTTGTTGTGGTTGTTGTGGTTGTGGTGGTGGTGGTGGTTGTTGTTTGCTGGTGATTGTATCGGCGGGCTGGGCTGGCAGGTGAATGAGGCCGCGGATCGCGCCGCTGTTTGCCGAGCGGCGGCGCCTCGCAGCGACCCCCACCCCCACACCCCCACCCCCACACCTCCCCAGACCACCGACCCCCCCCCCAACCCCCCCACCCCCACCCCCCCACCCCCAACCCCCCACCTCCCCAACCCCCCACCTCCCCACTTGCCCCCCAATTGACGGAAGGCCGTCAATTGAGGGGCAAGTGGCATCACCCGATAAAACATTGACGGAGGATATCACGGCGACTGAAACTCCTCAAAGCCTGGGGGCTCAAGGGGGAAGCCAAGCAGAGGAGTTGGAAGAAACCCTCCGCACAGGAAGTGGGATGAGCCTGACATCTGCTGAGCTGACTAAATGGGCATCAATATTTTCGCAGTCAGAGCTATGGGACTGTTTCGATTAAGTGCATGGCTCAGAAAAAAGAGTGACTGCAGCTCTTCTTGGTTCTTTCGGTAAAGTCACGTAGAAGGGAAGTAATAAAATAAGGCGCTCTTCTTCCACCTCCAACCCAGCTTAAATATACGCTCCAAGCTTGGCAGTGTTTCATTCTTCACCTGAAGACGGCTGCTTGCGTTGTAGCCGAAACGTCGTGAGAATTATTTTATTATGTTTTATTTTTATTCTTTTATTACTTCCCTTCTAAGTGACTTTACCGAAAGAACCAAGAAGATGAATCCCTGCAGTCACGAAAGCTTTAAATCGAAATTTGACTGCAGCTCTGTCAAGGTGGCGAAATGGGACAATAATAACCTACCTACTCCATGTTGAGCGGGACTCTCGAGAGACAGGGAAAGTCGTCATCTGGAAAGGAAAGGATCAGGTACTTCCTGGGCCAGATAACTACGTGGAAAGAAAACACACCTGGCGACAACTCCACTGACACGTAATGCTGCATATAGCGGCAATTAATACAGTGGGTGTAGAGGTCACTCAAGAGCACTTTGTGCGTTCTCTCGCAAAAGACACAAAGCCTCGGNGCTCNTTGTGCAGGAGAGCATCTTGCAACCNGCGAGAAGGATGATCAGCATCAGAATTCGCTCACGAGCCGCTGTTNCGGAACNCCAACATGAACTACCCTAAATTTCGATTTAAAGCTTTCGTGACTGCAGGGATTCATCTTCTTGGTTCTTTCGGTTAAGTCACGTAGAAGGGAAGTAATAACATAATAAAATAAAACATAATAAAATAATTCTCACGACGTTTTGGCCACAACGCAAGCAGCCGTCCTCAGGTGAAGACCAGGTCTGTCGGGGAGACTCATTCAGACGCTGTCTCCCCGACAGACCTGGTCTTCACCTGAGGACAGCTGCTTGCGTTGTGGCCGAAACGTCGTGAGAATTATATTTTATGTTTTTTTTTATTATTTCCCTTCTACGTGACTTTACCGAAAGAACCAAGAAGATGACACTACCCTCTCTTGTGGCCCTGCCGTGGAGGACCGCATGGTGGATGCACGTCTCACGAGGGTGGGCCATTTGGTGAGACATGGCACGGAGGGGGGGCAGTGGCTTCTCCCTACCGAGATAACTGCGATGACCAAAATGCACTCGGCGAGACTCGCCGCAAAACTTGTGAATGGGGTACGAAGGTCCTTCTCGACAGGAGTGGGGAGCGCGCCTGCCGTGAGTGTTGGTGACGAGTCAACCGGCGGTGGCCCAGTGCCACCAAAACTGACCGTCGTCCCAGCAGGGAGGGCACTCACCTCTGTTCCTCACAGCAGCACGGGGAACACGCTCGAGGAATGACCAGGAGGGGTGCTTCTCAGGTGTAGACCGGAAAAAGCTGTACGCCCAAATGGTCGATTTCTACCACCGACAAATAATCACGTCACGCTAAGGCTACGCTTGGAGGGACACGATGCCCTGCGGTGATCGCTTGAGGCCTCATGGGAGCTGTTTTACTCAAATCCTCATACAAGCGCCATGGTGATGTGAGCTGGAGCATTGCCCATGGGACTGTGACCACGAACACATTTCTGGCACTTTTCACAGACACAAATCCTGAATGCGGATTCTGTGTGAGCTCGAAAGAGTGGCGCATCAATACGTATATTGCAAAAGCCGAGAATCATAATTAGTTCTTTACCCTTCTATCTGGCAACAAAACTGCCAGATAGAAGGGTAAAGAACTAATCATATTTTTACTGGCAAATGAGGTCCCCATAGCCGAGAATCACTCTATGAGCTGTTACGCAATATTCTACTGAAATTCAATCTTATTTCTCACCCACAATTCTTATTTTGGATACAGGGGGAACGAGGGTACAGGATACAGAGGGGTTGACGAACTTTATCCTGAACAACGCCAAACTGGCCACCTATAGGGCCAGGAATTGCGCAATCGAAGGGAGCGACTTCCCCAGCCACTGCCGCATCTTCAAGGCCCTGTGGTTTCTGCCAGAATTTGGCTGGAATTTCAGTACGCCCAGTTCATGGGGGGGGTCGCATCTTTCTCGACGCGTTGGGCGACCGAGGGTGCTTTGTGTACTGTGACTAAAGCAGGGGATCTGGATGGGTTTTTGAGGGTGATTTTTTTCTTGTTGGTGTCTATGAACACAGTAACACAGAATGGGACTAATGTTACACGGGAAACCCGCGTTATATCTTTGATTTAAAAAAGGGGGCACATAAGCAAAAAAAAACAAGACATGATGAACGAAGCAAAGTGCCGAAAGATTGAGCATCTTTCTCTTCTGATCGTTAAAAAAGAGGAGGGGGGAGGGAGAGAGGGGAGGNAGAGAGGGAGGGAGGGNAGGGAGAGAGGGAGGGAGGAGGAGGAGGGAGGGAGGAGGGGGAGGGAGGAGAGGGGAGGGAGAGAGGGGAGGGAGGAGGGGAGGGGGAGGGGATCGGGCCACGCGGATTAAATCGCGCGGCTTAGCGGGGCAGGCGGGGACTGGCTGGCTCACTCGCCCATCGGGTCGAGGAGGCACCGTTTGTGGTGACAGGTGCTGCTAACACCACTTGCCCCTACAGTCTGTTAAGGCTATACAGGGATCTTTCTCTTTGCATATATGTACGTGAACTTCTTTCGCACCGTACGGAGCAGACCGCGCTAATCGGAGGTGCAATGTTGGGCGTGTTAGTCTATGGGCGTGTTAGTCATGGGCGTGTTGGTCTATGGGTAGTGTTGGTCATGGGCAGTGTTGGTCATGGGCAGTGTGAGTCATGGTGTTGGTCATGGTAGTGTTGAGTCTTGGGTATGTTGAGTTATGGGTAGGTTGAGTCTATGGGTAGTGGTTGGTCTAGGGCAGTGTTGAGTCTATGGGCAGTGTTGAGTTCTATGGGAGTGTTGAGTCTATGGGAGTGTTGAGTCTATGGGCAGGTTGAGTCATGGTCAGTTTGAGTCTATGTGTTGAGTCTATGGGGGTAGTGTTGAGTCTATGGGCAGTGTTGAGTCTATGGGCAGTGTTGAGTCTATGGGCAGTGTTGAGTCTATGGGCAGTGTTGAGTCTATGGGATTTTCGATTAAAGCTTTCGTGACTGCAGGGATTCATCTTCTTGGTTTTTCGGTAAAGTCACGTAGAAGGGCGAAACCAAACGACATGTCTCGGACCGCATCCGTGAACATAAGGCAGACCTGAAACACAGGACAAACACCTCAGCCGTGGCAGATCACTGTTACAATTCAGTGGGCTCACATGACAT
>WFAB01002940.1:0-23753 GCA_018977245.1 Lethenteron camtschaticum | reverse complement strand
GTTTTTTTTGCAGCCAGGGACGGCTGCGAGCTGTACAAGGGGGGGTGATGTAGAGGTGTAATTGCGCATGGCTACGAATGTTGAGGTGTGATTATGCATGGCCACGGATGGCCAACAAACACAAGGGGCGGGGTTACGGCCTACACAAGGGTGGCGCTCGCACCGACGTCCGAATGTGCGTCCCCCACGGGCCCCCCCTCGGGGGGAGTCCTATAAAAGGTGATGAGCTCGAGGGCTCGAGGTCGGGACTAAGCTTTAACCAGAGAAGACGGAAGACCTGCTAGTGTAGGCCCCAGAGCTCCCCTGGCTCGCTGTCCTTATAAGGGCCGACCAGGGCAAGCCGGTGGCGTGGCCCCGAGAGCCCAGACGATGCTGGTCTGGTGACTCAGGGAGCCGGGATCCCAGCTTAACCAAGCTGGGACAGATAGCCTCCCCTAGTTCCGTAGTGGAGGAATTGGTATAGGTTAGAGGGGTTAGCTGTCGAGAAATCCCTGTAGCCCAGTGACCTGTAATAACTGTGTTGGTGTAATAAATAAGTGTGCCTCCGATCCTGTCGTCAAGCCTCCATATACTTACTACATATACATACTGAATATTGCTATTTGATGCCATTGAGATTAACATTCATCCAGCAGTGGACAGCTTGATCTTAATACCACCAAAGTGTTATACAAATAATTGTAATCCCATCCTGATCCTGCACGTTCCGTTTCACATATCCCACCATTGGTTCGCACGTCCATATTACATACATGCATACATGGAGAAGATGGAGGTGGCGCAGGAAGAGGAGGTAGAGGAGAAGATGGTGGTGGGGATGAAGAAGAGGGGATGGAGGAGGATGAGACGGAGGAGAAAACGGAAGAGGTGCAGGTGGAGATGCACGATAAGAAGAGGAAGCGAGGGGGCCTCGCTCGCGTGGCGAGAGCGATCGCCTCACTCCTCCGCCGCGTGCTGCTTTGTGGTGGCAGGTCCACCGCCCAGTAGGGGTGGTGGCGGTGGTCGTGCATCGGTGCCGACCGTGACCACTATCACCACACTACCCGCCCACCCCGTGATGCTCGCTACACACACCACACGGTTCCCCAGAGAGACGGTGCAACGTTCAGGTCCAGAATACCGAAGTATACCGGGAATCACCTGTACTTAAAAACACGTAAATTGATAACACTATAAACATTAAACGACAAAAAAAGCTACCAACTGGTTTTATAATTTATACCACCATAAACGGAGGTACGGTATTTTAATTTCATTAGAAGTATTATAATGGAACTCTACACATGTTTGTTAATTGTCCGTTCAATCGAACCGACGGTCGGATATGTGAACTGTGGGGTCGTTCAAATTTTAGAATGACAATTTGGTCGTTTTAGAAAATTACTGTACTTGAATGTATGTTATGTGCAAATGCAAATTGTTAGTCGTAAATGCGAGGGAGGGGTTAAGAGGTGCACGTTTAATCCAGTGGTAACATTTATTTTAGCATCATATTTAAGGACACTGTTGTTGATAAGAATTCGTCTGGACATGTTATGTGCCTTGTTCTACTCGATCAACCAAAATTAGTACAATGTCGGTCATACAGGAGTGTGATTTCATTCATGAGTAGTATTCACAGAGCCCGATGACACTAACCTACCTAAAGTTATGGTTAAAAAGTAATCTTGAGTGACTTAATTCTGAGCTCAGACATGATCATCGCAATCATTTCCAAAGACGTGTGGGGTCCTGCGAGAGCAGGTCCCGAATACAAACAGCTGGGCAGCAGAATCGGAAGTAGCTGCGTTGCCCTCGAAATGTGATGTTGCTGCTGTTGTTGCTGCTGTAGTTGCTTCTGTTGCTGTAATAAACGCAGGGAGGTGGTGTTCCGTGATGGGATGACGCCTTTGATTAAAGCCTCTGTTCAAACTCACCCGATTGACGCCCTTGATCGTCGCATTTTATCAACTCTGATATTGTAGACTCTCACATGTTAAGCTCTATCATAGTGAAACATAATATTATAACCTATGAACTACAACCTATCCATTGTAACGCTGTAAAAGAATATTACCTATTGGGTTTCACTCCCTCGTCGAGAAGGCCGCTCTCTTCCTTTTCTAAAGTTACATGCTAATTTCTCTGCATTCACTTTAAATCGAGGACAAAGTTTTTCCATTTATTCAAAATAAGCGCATAATTACACACCGAGATGCACTTACATATTCATGCATGAAGCACAATGGGCACATTACCCTTCGGTATGTTAAAAGACATGCGGATTGTGCCTTCAAAAATTAACAATCGAATGCAAATATCCTGAAAGACAAAGGATTGGATCCTAGGGGGGGGTTATAAGGCGGCTCAGAAGCGAGCTCAATGCCATTTCGAGAGGGAACTTGATGAGGTTGGACGCTCGACTCGTCGCTCTGCTGATCGCCCTTCAACCGCGAGACAACGCAGCCTGGCGAGCACAATTGCTGTGTCGACAGATAGGCGACTTTGCGTCGGGAGAGTTCGTGGCGACATCTTCAGACGGGTTCCAGACATCGAATTACCGTGAAGCTCCAAGTAAGTGTCTATTTTCGCGGATAAACTCTTAAATGTGTTCGTCGTCAAATTAGCGGGATTTTTTTGCGTCTCGGTTCGACGCGAGTGTTAAACATCCTTGCGGCCGATAGCGTACTTTTGACTCGATAACACCGCTGCTGTTACTAAGCTCACATGGAGCAGAGACGCTCTCCACAGCCCCACGCACACGGGGGCAAGGAACAATTCAATTGCTCTGTCTGTGGGAAGGCATTTTCATGGTCATCAAGTCTTAAGAGACACCAGAGAACACACACGGGTGAGAAGCCATTCCTGTGCTCTGTGTGGGAAAACATTTGCACACTCATCACATCTTCAGAGTCATCAGAGAACACACACGGGCGAGAAGCCATTCCTGTGCCCTGTGTGTGGGAAGACATTTGCACAGGCATCAAATCTTCAAACTCACCAGAGAACACACACGGGCGAGAAGCCATTCCTGTGCCCTGTGTGTGGGAAGGCATTTGCACGGTCATCAACTCTTCAAACTCATCAGAGAACGCACACGGCGAGAAGCCATTCCTGTGTCCTGTGTGTGGGAAGGCATTTGCACGGTCATCAACTCTTCAAACTCATCAGAGAATGCACACGGGCGAGAAGCCATTCCTGTGCCCTGTGTGTGGAAGGCATTTGCAGACTCATCAACTCTTAATAGTCATCAGAGAACACACACGGCGAGAAGCCATTCCTGTGCTCTGTGTGTGGGAAGAAATTTGCACACTCATCAACCAGGAACAGGCATCAGAAGGTCCACAATGATAGGAAACTGAAATCAAAAGCTGAAATTCAAGGTGCTGCAATGAGTCCTGAAGAAGTTTCCACCTTCGATCCCATGCAGTTGGATCCCGAGAGATGGCTGGATGTAATGGAGTGGCTCGAGAGTCAACAAGAGAGCTCGGGGTGACTGAAAAAATATTATGCCATGTGGTTATACCTTTTAATCCGTATCGAGTACTTTTGTGTGTAATTTTGACCGTTTTAGTTTTACAGTTTTTTGAGAGTTTAATTACGTGCACAGTGGTGGTTTGTTATGTTATCGGATTACTTGCCGAATTGGTGTGAAGAGCACTGGTTGTGAGAGGGTCCAATTGTAGTCGTTAAGTGTTCCTGTTGAGCTAAAGTTGGAATGCGTCTGTAGGTACATCTTTACTCAACATTTTAAACGATTTTTTTTCAAGTATATAGCTGTTTTTGATTGGTATTAATCGACTTTAGATAGCGATTTCAGGATGTACATTGATGACGCGTTCGTTGGATATATGGCCTTGACTTCAACATGGACGCATTCCTGGAACGGAAAAGGTTTGCATTGTACTGGAAATGTGTGAACATAGGACATAATAAATATTCCCCTCGAGTTTTGATGTAAAATTATTGCAGATGAATAAAAACGTATTTTTAACAAATGTTTGTCCGTTTATTTATTCATTTTTTGTCCGTTTATTTATTCATATTTTATAATGTTCCTAGCAAAAACATGTTCATATAATGTCAGGTGGAGGATCTCCGTCACACAAGTGTGCCCTTAACCGGCAGCATCTTGGCTGTCTACCCGATTAACACGTGTTCCTTGAGGGGAAAGGTCCCCGTAGTTAATCTTTCATCAACGTACCAGTCCCAAATCCCGAAGTATGTCGGGGATAAACTCTACTTTATAACATGTAAACTGTAATACTATAACACTAAACATTAAACGATTATTAACTAGTGTTTTAATTTATAACCATATAAACATAGTTAAGGTATGATTTCAAATTATATCCGAAAGAAGTATGAGTTCATTCATGAGTAGTATTCACTAAGCCCCGATTGCACTAACCTACACACAGTTATGATTAAACAAAGTAAACATTAGTCGCTCATCCCAGCTCAGACATGATCATAGCAATTATTTCCAAATCCGTGTCGGGTCCAACGAGAACAGGGCACGTCCACAAACTCTCAAATTGTAAACTCACATTGCATATGTGGGGGCCGTTGGCCCCCGGGGTCCCTCCCGCCTGCATCCCCTATTCCGTTTACGTTACCCCACCTCCCTATTACCCGCTACGGTTTCGCCGGCATTCGAACGCGACGCCCCTACTGTTACAGCCTCGCGCCGCGCTCCCACGCTGCGAGCATACGTGCGCACAGCATCATCAATCAAACGCCATACTCCCCCTCTTTACACCGCTACGTACAGCTCTCGCAGGCTGCGAGTGTGTGCCCGTCTATAGCCCTGTGCGGCACTCGCCTCCACGTCGAATAACCACGTACCAATGCGCATTCGTATCCGACACGTAACGAATGTATGCGCACTCACGTAACAGCTCCCCGCGGCACTCACTCACCACTGGGTACTCGCGTTATGATCGCGCACCTGTATCACACGCGGAGTGAACACACGCGACACCCACTCTCGCGCCGCTCTGCGCAGCGCTCCCCCGAGGCGAGCCGCAGCACTACAGAATCACTGCGTACCCACGCGCAACCCGCGCGCTCAGCTCCGCGCAGCGCTCACTCACGTGGCGAACCACTGTGCACACAGCGCACCCACACGCCCACACTGCACGACAATATCACGCGAGACCACGCTTCGCTATTAATGATTTATTATATGCTACCTGCGAATTGATGTTGAATCAGTGAGTCGACGAGGCTGGCCTATTCCACTAAACCTGTACCTATTCCCTATTTATCGGCTTACGCTACCCTACTTCACCTCCCCACTCACTGTTTGGTGCCCGCGGAGGTTCGCTGCTCTCTGCGCTAACAGCGTACCTCGATGCGTCGCACGGACGTCCGGGTCGCTGGCTGGAGCCGCGGCTGGTCCGCTGGCCTGGAGAGAAGAGAGCGACCATGCCCTGTCCCCACTGCCCATGGAAGCACGTGTTCCCGCTGCCCGAGTTCTTTTCATTAGCCACTTGCGCTCTGGCGGGGAAAGTTCCTCGTTATGAATCGTTTCGCAACGTTCAGGTCCAGAATACCGAAGTATACCGGGAATCACCTGTACTTAAAAACACGTAAACTGATAACACTATAAACAATAACACTAAACATTAAACGACAAAAAAATGTATCAACTGGTTTTATAATTTATGGCACCATAAACGGCGGTACGGTATTTAAATCTCGAGCGAGAAGCCATTCTTGTGCCCTCTGTGTGGGAAGGCATTTGCACAATCGTCATCTCTTCAAACTCATCAGAGAACGCACACGGGCGAGAAGCCATTCCTGTGCCCTGTGTGTGGGAAGGCATTTGCACGCTCATCAAACATGAACAGGCATCAGAAGGTCCACAATGATAGGAAATTAAAATCAAAAGCTGAAATTCGAGGTGCTGGAATGAATCCTGAAGAAGTTTCCACCTTCGATCCCATGCAGTTGGATCCCGAGAGATGGCTGGATGTAATGGAGTGGCTCGAGAGTCAACCAGAGAGCTCGGGGACTGAAAAAATATTATGTCATGTGGTTATACCTTTTAAGCCGTATCGAGTACTTTTGTGTGTAATTTTGACCATTTTAGTTTTACAGTTTGTAGAGTTTAATGGCGTGCCCAGCGGTGGTTTGTAATATTATCGGATTACTTGCCGAAGTGGTGTGATGAGCACTGGTTGTGAGAGGGTTCAATTGTAGTCGTTAAGTGTTCCTGTTGAGCTAAAGTTGGAATGCGTCTGGAGGTATTAAACGTTTTTTTTCAAGTATATAGCTTTTTTCTTCTTGGTTCTTTCGGTAAAGTCACGTAGAAGGGAAGTAATAAATAATAAAAATAAAACATAATAAAATTATTCTCACGACGTTTCGGCCACAACGCAAGCAGCCGTCCTCAGGTGGTTTTCACCTAATTTTATTATCTTTTATTTTTATTATTTTATTACTTCCCTTCTACTTGACTTTACCGAAAGAACCAAGAAGATGAATCCCTGCAGTCACGAAAGCTTTAAATCAAAAAGTGAATAGCTTTTTTTGATTGGTATTAATCGACTTTAGATATCCGATTTCAGGATGTACATTGATGACGCGTTCGTTGGATTTATTTGGCCTTGACTTCAACATAGACGCACAGTGAACACATGTGGTGAACTAATAAGGAAATCCACGTCCGAGTCGTGTTCACTGAACACGTCGGCATACTCCCGCAGTAACTCGCGCAGCCGATCGGCCTCTCCCTTAGGTAAGTCCGCCCATGGTACATGTAACGCGTCGAGCAAGGGAACGACCTCGGCTCGGGGAGTCGGGCCGACTCGCCAGGCCAGGTCCTGCTCACCCTCAGGACGACCGGGGTCCTCAGCCCAGAGTGCGAACACCGAGTCGTTAGAGTGGCGTGCGTGCAGGGGGTGTACTGTGGCTATCGGGGTGCGCCGTCGCAGTATCGCTGGGGTATTGTGGGGGTTAAACATCCGCATAAACAATCGGTCCCCATCTGCGTTTACCAACGTGGCGGATCCCACGACCCCATACCGTTTTTCCAACTCCGGGTGAGGAGTTAGCATTACCTCCCCTGATGGTCGGAGCGCGGGGTCGGTGGGGATGTTGCCACCGGCACCAGCATCTCGGTGAGCGGCCCGATGGTGACTGCCGTCGCCTGGATAGCGGCCACAGGTGCAAAGCGGAGGCGCGTTGGTTCTCGTCCCAGGAACGGTATCCGCTCGCCGTTGCTCTCCATGGTGGCGCATCGCTGGCGGGGTTGCACGTTGAGTCCCAGCCGTTCTAAGAGGTCGGTACCTGCGATACACTCGTGACACAACGCACTCGACACGTAGAACTCCTGGATGCACACCTGACTGCCTATGCGGACCTCTAGGGTGGCTCTCCCCAGCAGCCCCATTCCGGCTCCGCTCGCCGTGTGCAGCGCGCGGTCCGGTGCCTGCAGGTGACGCACGTCGACCCCGATCGCGCTGCAGTGCGCTTCGCTCACGAGCGAGGCCACCGCCCCCGTGTCCAGCAGGATTCGGGTACGCACTCCGTTTACCTCCCCTTCCACCAGCGACGTGGCCCCCGTGATCCCCGCCACCAGCTCCCGTAGCCAGTCGCCAGGAGTCACCGTTTCTGTGGGCGTTGTTGCTGGAACCTGTGTGGAGATCACTCGCTCGCCATTATTCTCATTATCGTCTATTTGTATCGGGACCGCGTCGATTGCACCCCTAGTTGGTCCGCTCTCTAGGGGCGTTGGAGTTTAACCCCCGCGTCTGTCTAGCTCGGGTGATTTCCGGACAATCCCTCACTAGATGCCCTCGGCGATCGCACATATAACATGCCCGGGGAGGGGGGGCGGTTCCGTAGCGGGTCCCCTGTCCGCTCCCTCCCCCCCATTACGCCGCTGTCCACCCTCTGCCTCTAGTCGGGCTACCCTCCCAGATAACCCTCCACCGTGGCGCGTAGGTCCCCCATTTCGGATCGGATGGTCTCAACGGAGGATTGCATTTGGGTCATATTTTTATTCGTTTCCTCGCGTACCTGGTTACCTGGCCGGAGACATCCTTTATACCCGTTTGTATACCGGCAACCCATCCCGGGGTTGTCTCGCGGGACACTGGAGGCTCTCTTTCCCGGCCCCTTACCGTCCTCGCGAGCTCCTGTTCCTCCTCCTCGTCTTCCGAGAGCAGGCTCGCAATGGCGCGCTCTCGTCCCAGCCCCCGGAGCTGCGCGCGTTCGCTGTGAATTCTTTCACACTTACGTGCGCGCTCGACAAGGGTGTTAAAGGGAAGACGTGGGCAGCTCATGTCTGGCTGCCACCATGCCGTGCGAGACAGGTACCGCTGGATTTTCTCGGCGGCCAGTTCCTCAATAACATCAGTTGCGTACCCCGGGCGTGCGATCTTTGTTAACTCGCGCACATCCTCGGCGTAATCACGTAGATCTTCGCCAGGTTGGCGCCGGCGCGCCTCTAAGGCCGATTTTGCTTCCTCCTCGTCACGCGTGCCAAAACGCTGATCGAGTCGGCGCATCAGCTCCTCTAGCTGTGTCTGTGCGCTCGCGGGTAACGCTTCTACAAAATCGGCTGCCCGCCCATCAACATTCATATTAAGTTGACGTACTGCCTGCGCGTCCGTCCATCCATTAATTTCCTTGGCCCCTAAGAGATTGCGGGCGAATGCCTTCCACGAAGGGGCCCCCCGGCCGGTAAATATTAGTCTTATTTTAGCGTGAGGTAACGCGGGGGTCCGTACCGCTTCTGACACCAATTTGTGGGGGTCGCTAGCCCCGAAATCCCTCCCTCGATAATGCTAACGGCCGGGCTAGCATCATCAATCGCCCCCCCGCTGCTAAGCGAACCGCTGCTAAGTTCCTCACCCATGGTGGGGAGCCGTCGCCCGAGGATTCCCCTCCCCGCGGGTCCGCGTAGCAGGCATGGTTAATTACGTACGCGCACACCCACACACACAGCTCTGCACGGCACCCACTCTTGCGCCGCTCTGCGCCGCGCTGGCCGCTCACGTTACAATCGCGCACCTGGGGTACGCCGATTTCGCACGACGAGAGCTTACGCATACACCGTACCGCACGCGTTCACACTTATAACACGAGATTACACGAGGCCACGACAACGGGGCACACGCCGACACAACGACTCAAGTTGCCGCCGCCGTGCGCGCGAGATAAACCGTACAACAATGCGCAGCCGATTACGCGCTCGAGCACACGCAAGCTCGCACAAAGCTAACAGCTCCACTGCGCACCGCGGTTTCGCACACGCGAGCGGGGTGCACGCCGACACGACGACTCGTCCCCTCCCGCACTCGCGCGTGCACGTCAACACAAGTATCGTGCAAGGACGATTCTCCTCTCACACGGCTGCGTAGGCACGCCAACACACAAAAGTGCTCTCCCCGGGCGTTAGCACACACACCTCCGTACCCGCACCATCGTACAGAGACCACGGCCTTTACGCACACAACGACCACACACGCTAATACCACGTTCAAAAACACCCAACAACACGGTTTTGTTACTACGCTCGAGATTTTATTAACCCTTGTTAACTCACCGAGCCACCCGTGTGTGTGTACGAGCCAGCAAGGCGCTTCCAACCCACTCTCTAGTGGCGTGCAGCCCTATTCTATGCTGCGCCCTCTGTTACCCCGCTTTCCTACTCGTCCTTACCCGAACTAACCTTCTCCTACGGATCCTACTCTCCGCTCTGAGGTGTTGTAAGGCGCGTAATACGATACCGTCTGTAGTCCTGGGTGACCTTGCGGCGCTCAGGTCGTCCTGCAGACGATCCTGCGGCTCGCCCGATGGCTCCCTCGTCGTTGACCCCGTGTCACTACTCCAGAAGAAGAGAGTCCCCTGCCCCTGCGTTTTCTTTTAAACTATCCACATCAAAGCTAGGCGCCCCCGTCCCGACCGCCTTGGTCTCTCGACCAATCCTGAGCCTAGGATCTCCCGCCCTTTTGCGATCCCGCCGGCCTTTGACCTTTTTGCTAAGCAGCAGCCCCGGGTCCTGATCCTAGCTATCTGCCTTGCTGACCCGTGTTTGTGTTTGTATGCGTTTCTAACTGCGGGGCTCTCTGAGCTCGCCGTGGTCGTGCGATCTCAAATCCGCCACGGCCCGCAGTGTTACTTAGCCTGGGAAGGGTCCTGTCCAATTCCCTGGCTCTGAGAAACCGTGGGGTAACCCCCCGAGGGGCCCTCGGGTGAAAACTCAGGGTAGGTGACCCGACCACAAGGCCCTATGTGGGTGCGGGTGCGTGCTTATGTGGGGGGGGGGGTGATGGGGGCAGTGCAGTGGTGGAAGCCGGGCGGCTCCCTGGCTCGGCAGAGCGGCCCCGTCGTTGTGGCACCACATAGCCCCCCGGGTGCCAGTCCCCGTCCCGGGTTGACTGGAGCACCTGTGGTGCCACAGCGACGGGGCCGCTCTGCCGAGCCAGGGAGCCGCCCGCTTCCCCCCCGCACTGCCCCCCATCACCCGCCCCACATAAGCACACACCGCACGCATCCCCCCCCCATAGAGCTGGAAGGGAAGGTTACCTGATCGACCGGTTTTTATCCGAGAGACCCTTATCGGGATTAATTCTCACGGTTTCCGGCGATCAGGGAATTGGATGACCTCCCCCGTGCTACGTGGCACCGCGGCTGCGGCCGGCCTTAATATGGTGTGGTCGCGGCGTGGGGCATTCGGCCACCGCGGTTGAGGCGCATTTCCCCCACACACACTCCCACGGGTCGACGGGCAAGCAGGGGAGGCACGGGACAGCATGAATAGCGGGGTCACAGGGGCTGTTGCGCATAGTCATGGAGGGTTGGAATAATTGCGCTTGAGCGCGCAGGCCCCATTGTTAGGAAGGGTAAGGGAGTAATTAGGATGTACGCCGCCAACGTCGCGCACTGATTAGCATATCAACAGCGCCCGGAACCGCCGTGCGCGGGCTTGGGGTGCACGAGCCCATTGTTCAGCGCAGCATCCCCTTTGAGGTAGGGAGGATAAATAGAGGGGCGCAGAGGGGAAATCGGCTCTTCTCTCCAGGCCAGCGGACCAGCCGCGGCTCCAGCCAGCGACCCGGGCGTCCGCGCGACGCATCGAGGTGCGCTGTTAGCACAGGGAGCAGCGAACCACCGCGGGCACCAAACAGTGAGTGGGGAGGTGAAGTAGGGTAGCGTAAGCCGATAAATAGGGTATCGGTGCAGGTGTCGGTGGGGAGCTGCGTGTGTGTGCGTGCGTCCACCCCGATACAGGTGGCGATCCTAACGCAGTAGTAGGGGTGAGTGTAGTCTGCGGCTCGCCTCGGGGAGCGCTGCGCAGAGCGGCGCGAGAGTGGGTGTGCGTGTGTTCACTCCGTGTGTGATACAGGTGCGCGATCATAACGCGAGTATCCAGTGGTGAGTGAGTGCCGCGGAGAGCTGTTGCGTGAGTGCGCATACATTCGTTACGTGTCGGATACGAATGCGCATTGGTACGTGGTTATTCGACGTGGAGGCGAGTGCCGCACAGGGCTATAGACGGGCACACACTCGCAGCGTGCGAGAGCTGTACGTAGCGGTGTAAAGAGGGGAGTATGGCGTTTGATTGATGATGCTGTGCGCACGTATGCTCGCAGCGTGGGAGCGCGGCGCGAGGCTGTAACAGTAGGGGCGTCACGTTCAAATACCAGCGAAACCGTAGCGGGTAATAGGGAGGTGGGGTAACGTAAACGGAATAGGGGATGCAGGCGGGGGGACCCGGGGCCAACGGCCCCACACTTCTAATGATATTATAATACCTTACCTCCGTTTAAATGGTTATAAATTAAAACACTAGTTTATAATCGTTTAATGTTCAGTGTTATAGTTTATAGTATTACAGTTTACATGTTATAGAGTACAGTTTATCCCGTAGGGACTGGTACGTTGATGAACGATTAACTACGGGGACCTTTCCCCTCAAGGAACACGTGTTAATCGGGTAGACAGCCAAGATGCTGCGGGTTAAGGGCACACTTGTGTGACGGAGGTCCTCCACCTGAAATTATCTTAACATAGGAACATTATAAATTAAAGACCGGACAAACATTTGTTAAAAATACGTTTTTATTCATCTGCAATCATTTTTACGTCAAAATGTTCACACATTTCCAGTACCATGCAAACCATTTCCGTTCCAGGAATACCAAAACGTTAAAGTATCATTGATTTCCTTATTAATTTACCACATTTCACTGCGAGTCCATGTTGAAGTCAAGGCCATATATCCAACGATCGCGTTATCAATGTACATCCTGATATCGACTATCTAAAGTCAATTAATACCAATCAAAAAAGCTATATACTTGACAAAAATCGTTTAAAGTAAAGATGTACCTACAGACGCATTCCAACTTTAGCTCAACAGGGACACTTAACGACTACAATTGAACCCTCTCACAACCAGTGCTCATCACACCATTTCGGCAAGTAACCCGATAACATTACAAACCACCACTGCACGTCATTAAACTCTCAAAAAACTATAAACTAAAATGTTCAAAATAACACACAAAAGTACTCGATACGGCTTAAAAGGTATAACCACATGACGTAATATTTTTCAGTCACCCGAGCTCTCGGTTGACTCTCGAGCCACTCCATTACATCCAGCCATCTATCGGGATCCAACTGCATGGGATCGAAGGTGGAAACTTCTTTAGAACTCATTGCAGCACCTTGAATTTCAGCTTTTGATTTCAGTTTCCTATCAGTGTGGACCTTCTGATGCCTGTTCCTGGTTGGAGTCTGCAAATGTCTTCCCACACACAGGGCACAGAAATGGCTTCTCGCCCGTGTGTGTTCTCTGATGACTATGAAGATTGATGACTTTGAAAATGTCTTCCCACACACAGGGCACACGAATGGCTTCTCGCCCGTGTGTGTTCTCTGATGACTCTGAAGATGTGATGACTGTGCAAATGTCTTCCCACACACAGAACACAGGAACGGCTTCTCGCCCGTGTGTTCTCTGGTGACTCTGAAGATGTGTGAGTGTGCAAATGCTTCCCACACAGAGCACAGGAACGGCTTCTCGCCCTTGTGTGTGTCTCTGGTGACTCTGAAGATGTGATGAGTGTGCAAATGTCTTCCCGCACACAGAGCACAGGAACGGCTTCTCGCCCTTGTGTGTTCTCTGGTGACTCTGAAGATGTGATGAGTGTGCAAATGTCTTCCCGCACACAGAGCACAGGAACGGCTTCTCGCCCGTGTGTGTTCTCTGGTGACTCTGAAGATGTGATGAGTGTGCAAATGTCTTCCCGCACACAGAGCACAGGAACGGCTTCTCGCCCGTGTGTGTTCTCTGGTGTCTCTTAAGATGTGATGGCCGTGAAAAGGACTTCTCACACACAGGGCACAGGAATGGCTTCTCGCCCGTGTGTGTTCTTTGATGAGTTTGAAGATTGATGACTGTGCAAATGCCTTCCCACACACAGGGCACAGGAATGGCTTCTCGCCTGTGTGTGTTTTCTGATGGCTNGAAGAGTTGACGATTGTGCAAATGTCGTCCCACACACATGGCACCGGAATGGCTTCTCACCAGTGTGTGTTCTCCGATGACTCTGAAGATGTGATGAGTGTGCAAATGTCTTCCCACACAGAGCACAGGAACGGCTTCTCGCCCTTGTGTTCTCTGGTGATCTGAAGATGTGATGAGTGTGCAAATGTCTTCCCGCACACAGAGCACAGGAACGGCTTCTCGCCCGTGTGTTCTCTGGTGATCTGAAGATGTGATGAGTGTGCAAATGTCTTCCCGCACACAGGCACAGGAACGGCTTCTCGCCGTGTGTGTTCTCTGGTGTCTCTGAAGATGTGATGGCCATGAAAAGGACTTCCCACACACAGAGCAATTGAATGGCTTCTTGCCCCCGTGTGCGTGGGCTGTGGAGAGCGTCTCTGCTCCATGTGAGCGGAGTAACAGCAGCGGTGTTATCGAGTCAAAAGTACGCTATTGGCCGCAAGGATGTTTAGCGTTTTAGATTTTGTTAACTGCTAAACAAGAACGACACTCGCGTCTTACCGAGACGCAAAAAAATCCCGCTAATTTGACGAAGAACACGTTCCGCGAAAATAGACACTTACTTGGAGATTCACGGTATATCGATGTCTGAAACCGTCTGAAGATGTCGCCACGAACTCTCCCGACCCAAAGTCGCCTAAATGTCAACTCAGCAATTGTGCTCGCCAGGCTGCGTTGTCTCGCGGTTGAAGGGCGATCAGCAGAGCGACGAGTCGAGCGTCCAACCTCATCAAGTTCCCTCTCGAAATGGCATTGAGCTCTGCTTCTGAGCCGCCTTATAACTCCCCCCTAGGATCCAATCCTTTGTCTTTCAGGATATTTGCATTCGATTGTTAATTTTGGAAGGTACAATCCGCATGTCTATTAACATACCGAAGAGTAATGTGTCCATTGTGCTTCATGCATGAATATGTACGTGCATCTCAGTGTGTAATTGTGCGCTTATTTTGAATAAATGGAAAAACGTTGTCCTCGATTTAAAGTGAATGCAGAGAAATTAGCATGTAACTTTAGAAAAGGAAGAGCGCGCCTTCTCGACGAGGGAGTGAAACCCAATAGATAATATTCTTTTACAGCGTTACAATGCATAGGTTGTAGTTCATAGGTTATAATATAATGTTTCACTATGATAGAGCTTAACATGTGAGAGTCTACAATATCAGAGTTGATCAAATGCGACGATCAAGGGCGTCAATCGGGTGAGTTTGGTCAGAGGCTTTAATCAAATGCATCATGCAATCACGGAACACCACCTCCCTGCGTATATCACAGCAACAGAAGCAACTCCAGCAGCAACAACAGCAGCGACATTTCCAGGGCGACGCAGCTACTTCCGATTCAGTTGCCAAGCTGTTTGTAGTCGTTTCACATATTCCACCCTTGTTTCGCACGTCCATATTACATACATACATTTTACATGCATACATGTTACATACATACATATTACATTCATGCATATTACATACTCACGAGCATAGTGTGATTCTTAGAGGACCACGGTGTGAAGCTAAGAATTCGAATGAGATTCGAATATCACACTTCAATGTACGGTGTTCTAATCTGTAACACTAGTTTATGATGTAATTTTATAGCGTTATAATGTATCGCACATAGCTTATATTGTTAGAGTTCACAACATTATAGTTTACTATAACACTAGTTTGTAGTGTTATTTAAAGCGTTGCAATGTATAGCTCATAGTTTAAAGGTTATATTGTTAGAGTTTATAATGTTAGAGTATGCAATGTGAGTTTATAATTTGAGAGTTTGTGGACGTGCTTGATCATGTATGAGCTGGGATGAGCGACTATTGTTTACCTTGTTTAATCATAACTGTGTGTATGTTAGTGCTATCGGGCTTAGTGAATACTGCTCATGAATGAACTCATACTTGTTTCGGATAGAAATTGAAATCGTGTTGGTAGAACAAGTCGCCTGCCTTTTCTAGACGAATTGTTATCTTCAAGTGCGTCCGTAAATATACTGCTAATATATACAGCATAGGGAAGGCTGCCTTGTTGTGGAGATGTAGTTTGGGTAAGGCGCTGTGACCGGGTGATGACACGGATTCTGAACAATGGAGTTAATCACTCGCTGCTTGGCCCCGTCGACAGCAGCGAAGGCTGTCATATACCGCCCATTTACGAGTTGGCTCTATAAGGTATTGTCTTCTTCTAACAGACACTAACGTGCGTGTGTTGTCTGTTTTAGGATTTATCCATTGATGTTGTTTTTTTTGCGGCGTTTTTTTGTTGAGTTCTGCATTTTAAGAATTAGTCACGTGAGCGTGGTGTTTTGCTTGTGGGAAATTCGCTTTTCCACAATTTGTGATTGTTATAATAATTGTAACGATTCATAATCTCATTAGTTAAAAATGGGATTGTGCTTTATTTTATAGGTATATTACGTCTTTTGTTATTCGATGACATCTAGCTGTGAAAATCGTGATTGTAATATAACCATGTTGTAATTGTAATAATTTGTATCCAATCCTTGCACGTACACTATACATACATATGAGCAGAGTGCGATTCTTATACGACCACACTGTGATTCTAATGCTTCTAATTATATTATAATACCTTACCTCCGGTTATAAATTAAATTGCTAGTTTATAATCGTTTAATGTTTAGTGTTATCGTTTATAGTATTATAGTTTACATGTTATAAAGTACAGTTTATCCACGACAAACTTCGGGATTTGGGACTGGTACGTTGATGAAAGATAACTACGGGACCTTTCCCCTCAAGGAACACGTGTTAATCGGGTAGACAGCCAAGATGATGCCGGTTAAGGGCACACTTGTGTGACGGAGATCCTCCACCTGAATTATTATAACATGTTTTGCTAGGAACATTATAAAATAAAAAATGGACAAACATTTGTTAAAAATACGTTTTATTCATCTGCAATAATTTTACATCAAAACTCGAGGGGAATATGTATAAAGTCCTATGTTCACACATTCCAGTACAATGCAAACCATTTCCGTTCCAGGAATCAAAACGTTAAGTCAGTTTCCATTTTCACCATTTGTTACTGTGAGTCAGTGGTCAAGGCCATATATCCAACGAACGCGTCATCAATGTACATCCTGAATCACTATCTAAAGTCGATTAATACCAATCAAAAAAGCTATATACTTGACAAAAATCGTTTAAAATGTTGAGTAAAGATGTCCTACAGACGCATTCCAACTTTAGCTCACAGGAACACATAATGACTACAATTGAACCCCTCACAACCAGTGCTCTCACACCACTTCGGCAAGTAATCCATAACATAACAAACCACCACTGTGCACGTCATTAAACTCACAAAAACTGTAAAACTAAAATTACACAAAAAGTACTCGATACGGATTAAAAGGTATAACCACATGCAATATTTTTTCAGTCACCCGAGCTCTCTGGTTGACTCTCGAGCCACTCCATTACATCCACCATCTGTCGGGATCCAACTGCATGGATCGAAGGTGGAAAATTCTTCAGGACTCATTGCAGCACCTTGAATTTCAGCTTTTGATTTCAGTTTCCTATCATAGTGGACTTTCTGATGCGTGTTAAGATTTGACGACTGTGAAAATGCCANTTCCCACACACAGGCACAGGAATGGCTTTCGCCCGTGTGTGCTCTCTGATGATCTGAAGATGTGATGACTGTGCAAATGCCTTCCCACACACAGAGCACAAGAATGGCTTCCGCCCGTGTGGTTCTGGTGACTATGAAGAGTGATGACCGTGCAAATGCTTCCCACACACAGGCACAGGAATGGCTTCTCGCCGTGTGTGTTCTCTGATGATTTGAAGATGTGATGAGTTGCAAATTTCTTCCCACACACAGGGCACAGGAATGGCTTCTCGCCCGTGTGTTTCTCTGATGAATCTGAAGATGTGATGATTGCAAATGTTTTCCCACACACAGGGCACAGGAATGGCTTCTCCCCGTGTGTGTTCTCTGGTGCTATGAAGATTGATGACCGTGAAAATGCTTCCCACAGACAGAGCAATTGAATTGTTCTTGCCCCGTGTGCGTGGGGCTGTGGAGAGCTATCTGCTCCATGTGAGCGTAGTAACAGCAGCGGTGTTATCAGTCAAAAGTACGCTATCGGTCGCAAGGATGTTTATAGGGTGTCGCAACACGACTCGCGTCAACCGAGACGCAAAAAAATCCCGTAATTTGACGACGAAACTTTAAGAGTTTATCCGCGAAAATAGACACGGTATATCGATGTCTGGAACCCGTCTGAAGATGTCGCCACGAACTCTCCGACGCAAAGTCGCCTAACTGTCGACCAGCAATTGTCTCGCCAGGCTGCGTTGTCTCGCGGTTGAAGGCGATCAGCAGAGCGACGAGTCGAGCGTCCAACCTCATCAAGTTCCCTCTCGAAATGGCATTGAGCTCTGCTTCTGAGCCGCCTTATAACTCCCCCCCTAGGATCCAATCCTTTGTCTTTCAGGATATTTGCATTCGATTGTTAATTTTTGAAGGTACAATCCGCATGTCTTTAACATACCGAAGGAATGTGCCATTGTGCTTCATGCATGAATATGTAAGTGCATCTCGTGTGTAATTGTGCGCTTATTTTGAATAAATGGAAAAACGTTGTCCTCGATTTAAAGTGAATGCAGAGAAATTAGCATGTAACTTTAGAAAAGGAAGAGAGCGGCCTTCTCGACGAGGGAGTGAAACCCAATAGAGTAATCTTTTACAGCGTTACAATGCATAGGTTGTAGTTCATAGGTTATAATAATGTTTCACTATGATAGAGCTTAACATGTGAGAGTCTACAATATCAGAGTTGATAAAATGCGACGATCAAGGGCGTCAATCGGGTGAGTTTGGTCAGAGGCTTTAATCAAATGCATCATCAATCACGGACACCACCTCCCTGCGTTTATTACAGCAACAGAAGCAACTCCAGCAGCAACAACAGCAGCAACAACAGCAAGCACTACATTCCAGGGCGACGCAGCTACTTCCGATTCAGTTGCCAGCTGTTTGTAGTCGTTTCACATATTCCACCCTTGTTTCGCACGTCCATATTACATACATACATTTTACATGCATACATGTTACATACATACATATTACATTCATGCATATTACATACTCACGAGCATAGTGTGATTCTTAGAGGACCACGGTGTGAAGCTAAGAATTCGAATGAGATTCGAATATCACACTTCAATTACGGTTTCTAATCTGTAACACTAGTTTAGATGTAATTTATAGCGTTATAATGTATCGCACATAGCTTATATTGTTAGAGTTCACAACATATAGTTTACTATAACACTAGTTTGTAGTGTTATTTTAAAGCGTGCAATGTATAGCTCATAGTTTAAAGGTTATATTGTTAGAGTTTATAATGTTAGAGTATGCAATGTGAGTTTATAATTTGAGAGTTTGTGGACGTGCTATGATCATGTATGAGCTGGGATGAGCGACTATTGTTTACCTTGTTAATCATAACTGTGTATGTTAGTGCTATCGGGCTTAGTGAATACTGCTCATGAATGAACTCATACTTGTTTCGGATAGAAATTTGAAATCGTGTTGGTAGAACAAGTCGCCTGCCTTTTCTAGACGAATTGTTATCTTCAAGTGCGTCCGTAAATATACTGCTAATATACAGCATAGGGAAGGCTGCCTTGTTGTGGAGATGTAGTTGGGTAAGGCGCTGTGACCGGGTGATGACACGGATTCTGAAACAATGGAGTTAATCACTCGCTGCTTGGCCCCGTCGACAGCAGCGAAGGCTGTCATATACCGCCCCATTTACGAGTTGGCTCTATAAGGTATTGTCTTCTTCTAACAGACACTAACGTGCGTGTGTGTCTGTTTAGGATTTATCCATTGATGTTGTTCTTGCTTTTGCGGCGTTTTTTTGTTGAGTTCTGTCATTTGTTTAAGAAATAGTCACGTGAGCGTGGTGTTGCTTAGTGGGAAATTCGCTTTTTCACAATTTGTGATGTTATAATAATAATTGTAACGATTCATAATCTCATTAGTTAAACATGGGTTGTGCGTTTATTATATAGTATATTACGTCTTTTGTTATTCGATGACATCTAGCTGTGAAAATCGTGATTGTAATATACCATGTTGTAATTGTAATAATTTGTATCCAATCCTTGCACGTACACTATACATACATATGAGCAGAGTCTTATACGACCACACTGTGATTCTAATGCTTCTAATTATATTAAATACCTTACCCGTTATATGGTTTAAATTAAATTGCTAGTTTATAATCGTTTAATGTTTAGTGTTATCGTTTATAGTATTATAGTTTACATGTTAAAAAGTACAGTTTATCCACGACAAACTTCGGGATTAGGGACTGGTACGTTGATGAACGATTAACTACGGGGACCTTTCCCCTCAAGGAACACGTGTTTCGGGTAGACAGCCAAGATGATGCCTGGTTAAGGGCACACTTGTGTGACGGAGATCCTCCACCTGAAATTATGTTAACATGTTTTTGCTAGGAACATTATAAAATAAAGAACGGACAAACATTGTTAAAATACGTTTTTATTCATCTGCAATCATTTTTACGTCAAAACTCGAAGGGAATATGTATAAAGTCCTATGTTCACACATTTCCAGTCAATGCAAACCATTTCCGTTCCAGAATACCAAAACGTTAAAGTTTCATTGATTTCCCTATTAATTCACCACATTTGTTCACTGTGAGTCCATGTTGAAGTCAAGGCCATATATCCACGAACGCGTCATCAATGTACATCCTGATATCGGATATCTAAAGTCGATTAAAACCAATCAAAAAAGCTATATACTTGACAAAAATCGTTTAAATGTTGAGTAAAGATGTTCCTACAGACGCATTCCAACTTTAGCTCAACATGAACACATAATGACAAAATTGACCCCACTCACAACCAGTGCTCATCACACCACTTCGGCAAGTAATCCCATAACATTACAAACCACACTGTGCACGTCATTAAACTCACAAAAACTGTAAAACTAAATTACACATAAAATTACTCGATACGGCTTAATAGGTATAACCACATGACATATTTTTTCAGTCACCCCGAGCTCTCTGGTTGATCCTCGAGCCACTCCATTACATCCAACCATCTGTCGGGATCCAACTGCATGGGATCGAAGGTGGAAAATTCTTCAGGACTCATTGCAGCACCTTGAACTTCAGCTTTTGATTTCAGTTTCCTATCATAGTGACCTTTTGATGCGTGTTAAGATTTGACGACTGTGAAAATGCCTTCCCACACACAGGGCACAGGAATGGCTTATCGCCCGTGTGTGCTCTCTGATGAATCTGAAGATGTGATGACTGTGCAAATGCCTTCCCACACACAGAGCACAAGAATGGCTTCACGCCCGTGTGTGTTCTCTGGTGACTATGAAGATGTGATGACTGTGCAAATGTCTTCCCACACACAAGGCACAGGAATGGCTTCTCGCCCGTGTGTGTTTCTCTGACTCTGAAGATGTGATGACCTTGCTGTCTTCCCACACAAGGGCACAGGAATGGCTTCTCGCCCGTGTGTGTTCTCTGGTGACTATGAAATGTGATGGCCTGAAAATGACTTCCCACACACAGAGCAATTGAATTGCTTCTTGCCTCCGTGTGCGTGGGCTGTGGAGAGCTTATCTGCTCCATGTGAGCGTAGTAACAGCAGCGGTGTTATCAATCAGAAGTACGCTATCGGTCGCAAGGATGTTTAGCGTTGAGTTTGGGATTTCGTTAACTGCTAAAACAAGAACGACACTCGCGTCTAACCGAGACGCAAAAAAATCCCGTAAATTGACGACGAAAACGTTTAAGAGTTTATCCGCGAAAATAGACACTTACTTGGAGATTCACGGTATATCGATGTCTGAAACCCGTCTGAAGATGTCGCCACGATCTCTCCCGAAAGAAGTCGCCTAACTGTCGACACAGCAATGTGCTCGCCAGGCTGCGTTGTCTCGCGTTGAAGGGCGATCAGCAGAGCGACGAGTCGAGCGTCCAACCTCATCAAGTTCCCTCTCGAAATGGCATTGAGCTCTGCTTCTGAGCTGCCTTATAACTCCCCCCTAGGATCCAATCCTTTGTCTTTCAGATATTTGCATTCGATTGCTAATTTTGGAAGGTACAATCCGCATGTCTATTAACATACCGAAGAGTAATGTGCCCATTGTGCTTCATGCATGAATATGTAAGTGCATCTCAGTGTGTAATTGTGCGCTTATTTGAATTAATGGAAAAACATTGTCCTCGATTAAAGTGAATGCAGAGAAATTAGCATATAACTTTAGAAAAGGAAGAGAGCGGCCTTCTCGACGAGGAAGTGAAATCCAATAGCGTTACAATGGATAGGTTGTAGTTCATAGGTTATATATTATGTTTCACTATGATAGAGCTTAAGATGTGAGAGTATACAATATCAGAGTTGATCAAATGCGACGATCAAGGGCGTCAATCGGTGAGTTTGATCAGAGGCTTTAATCAAAAGCGTCATCCCATCACAGAACACCACCTCCCTGCGTATATCACAGGACAGAAGCAACTACAGCAGCAACAACAGTAGCGACAACAACAGCAGCAACATCACATTTCGAGGGCGACGCAGCTACTTACGATTCTGCTGCCCAGGCTGTTTGTAGTCGGGACCTGCTCTCGCAGGACCCCACACGTCTTTGGAAATGATTGCGATGATCATGTCTGAGCTGAGAATTAAGTCACTCAAGATTACGTTGTTTAACCATAACTTTAGGTAGGTTAGTGTCATCGGGGCTCTGTGAATACTACTCATGAATGAAATCACACTCCTGTATGACCACATTGTACTAATTTTGGTTGATCGAGTAGACGAATTCTTATCAACAACAGTGTCCTCAAATATGATGCTAAATAAATGTTAACACTGGATTAAACGTGCACCTCTTAACCCCTCTCGCATTTACGACTAACGATTTGCATTTGCACTTAACATACATTAAGCCCATTAAAATGCTAATACTACCATATTATTATTCTAAATGTGAATGCGATTCTTGCCCTGTACCCTCACAGTTAACATATCCTACCCCCGGTTCGATTGAACAGATAATTTACATACATATGTGTAGAGTGCGATTTTAATACTTCTAATGAGATTTAAATACCATACCTCCGTTTATGGTGCTATAAATTATAAAACCAGTTGATATTTTTTTGTCGTTAATGTTTAGTGTTATTGTTTATAGTGTTATCAGTTTACATATTTTTTAGGTGCAGGTGATTCCCGGTATACTTCGGTATTCTGGACCTGAACGTTGCGAAACGATTCATAACGAGGACCTTTCCCACCAGAGCGCAATACGCTAATGAAAAGAACTCGGGCGGCGGGAGCACGTGCTTCCATGGGCAGTGGGGGACAGGGCATGGTTGTATTGCCTACAGGTGCTACCGGGAAAATCTCCCAAGTTGCTCCGCCCATGGCGGGTCAGGTAGAGGTCATAGAGGTGGGTGATGTAAAGACAGTGCGTCAACTAAGGGACAAGTGGTGACAACAAGATAGAGAGAGTTCGAGAAGGGAAGGCGAGACCATGTGTGGGCGGAGGTTCACGCCGAGAATGAGAGAGGGGGAGTAACGATGTTTGGGCTGTGTTGGCTGGTTGCTGTCTCGTCGTCGTTGCTATATCGTGACGCCTGGGGTCTGAAACGCGTTAAAGGCTAAATAAAAGAGTTCGGAGTAATTACAATTTTAACGATTCATTATTGCACGGGCTAATGTTGAGTTTGTACGATTATTTTATATATACATACTGAATATTGCTATGTGATGCCATTGAGATGGAACATTCATCCAATAGTGGACAGCTTGATCCTAATACCACCAAAGTGTTATTCAAATAATTTAATCCATCCTGATCCTGCACCTTCCGTTTTACATATTCCACCCTTGGTTGCACGTCTATATTACATACATACATACATGTTACATACATACATACATGTTACATGCATGCACCATGTTACATACATACATGCATGTTACATACATACATGTTACATGCACATATACTTACTACAAACAGATATGTTACATACATACATGTTACATGCACATATACTTACTACAAACAGATATGTTACATACATACATGTTACATACTTACGACCGTAGTGTGATCGAAGAGGACCACGGAGTGATTCGAATAATTCGAATGCGATTTCGAATATCACACTTCAAGGTAGGTTGTTCTAATCTATAACA
>WFAB01002939.1:10000-23788 GCA_018977245.1 Lethenteron camtschaticum | reverse complement strand
GGTGATGCGGTGACGTCACGGGGGTGGGCGGAGTCAGGGTGACGCGGGTGACGTCACGGGGGGGGGGCGGAGTCAGGGTGATGCCGGTGACGTCACGGGGGGGGAGTCAGGGGTGATGCGCTGACGTCACCGGGGGTGGGCGGGGTCAGGATGACGCGGTGACGTTCACGGGGGGGGGGCGGAGTCAGGGTGATGCGGTGACGTCACGGGGGGGGCGGAGTCAGGGTGATGCGATGACGTCACGGGGGGGGCGGAGTCAGGGTGACGCGGTGACGTCACGGGGGTGGGCGGGGTCAGGGTGACGCGGTGACGTCACGGGGGTGGGCGGGGTCAGGGTGATGCGGAGACGTCACGGGGGGGGCGGAGTCAGGGTGATGCGGTGACGTCACGGGGGTGGGCGGAGTCAGCAGCAGCTGCCAACACGCGGGACGCCATGACACACACACACTCTCTTCAGATACACACGTGGATGGCGTGGTGACGTCACCGGGGTGGCGTGGTGACGTCACCGGGGGGCGCGGTGACGTCACGGGGTGACGCGGTGACGTCACGGGGGGAGACGCCATGACGCTCTCTCTCTAGTAACACACGTGGGTGGCGCGGTGACGTCACGGGGGGGGGCGCGGTGACGTCACGGGGATGACGCGGTGACGTCACGGCGGTGACGAGGTGACGTCACGGGGGGTGACGCGGTGATGTCATTATTTTATTATTTTCCTTCTTCGTGACTTAAAATGTTTTATTTATTATGTTTTATTTTATTTTAATTGTATTATTTCCTTTCTACGTGACTTTATTTTGTTTGATCTTATTGTGTTTAATTTTAATTAGTTTATTATTTCCCTCCTACGTGACTTTAATTTGTTTTATCTTATTATGTTTTATTTTAATTGTATAATTTAATTTCTCTGTGATTTTTGTTTTATCTTATTGTTTTATTTTTATTATTTTATTATTTCCTTTCTACGCGACTTTAATTTGTTTTATCTAATTGTGTTTTATTTTTTTAAATTTTATTATTTCCCTTCTACGTGACTTAAAATGTTTTGTATTATTATGTTTTATTTTATTTTAATTATATTATTTTCTTTCTCCATGACTTTAATTTGTTTGATCTTATTGTGGCTTATTATTTTATTATTTCCCTTCTATGTGACTTAATTTTTTAAAATCTTATGTTTTATTATTTTATTATTTCCCTGTTACATGACTTATATATTTTTATCTTATTATGTGTCATTTTTATCACTTTATTATTTCCTTTCTACACGACTTAATTTTTTAACTTATTACGTGTAATTTTTATTATTTCCCTTCTACATGACTTAAAATGTTTGATCTTATTATGTTTTATTTTTATTATTTTATTGGCAAAATATAGTAATAGGTTTTTACCCTTTCAACTGGTACGAAAACTGACACATTTATACAAGGCATCATGTCTGCAATAACCACAACACAAGCAGTCAAAATGCACTCACCACTCACTCACCCACTCACTCATTCACCACCCACTCACCCCCACCCACTCACCCACCCACTCACTCACTCACTCACCCACCCACCCACTCACCCACTCACTCACCACCCATCACTCACCACTCACTCACCACCACACTCACCACTCACTCACTCACCACTCACTCACTCACTCACCCACCCACTCACCCACCCACTCACTCACCCACCCACTCACTCACCCACCCACTCACTCACTCACTCACCCACCCACCCACTCACCCACTCACTCACCCACCCACTCACTCACCCACTCACTCACTCACCACTCACTCACCACCCACCCACTCACTCACCCACTCACTCACTCACCACTCACTCACCACTCACTCACTCACCCACTCACCCACTCACTCACCCACCCACTCACCCACCCACTCACTCACCCACCCACTCACTCACCCACCCACTCACTCACTCACTCACCCACCCACCCACTCACCCACTCACTCACCCACCCACTCACTCACCCACTCACTCACTCACCACTCACTCACTCACCCACCCACCCACTCACCCACTCACTCACCCACCCACTCACTCACTCACCCACCCACTCACTCACCCACCCACTCACTCACTCACCCCCACTCACCCACCCACTCACCCACTCACCCACTCACCCACCCACTCACTCACCCACCCACTCACTCACTCACCCATCCACTCACTCACCCACTCACTCACTCACCACTCACTCACCCACCCACACACTCACCCACTCACCCACCCACTCACCCACTCACCCACCCACTCACTCACCCACCCACTCACTCACTCACTCACCCATCCACTCACTCACCCACTCACTCACCCACTCACTCACTCACTCACCCACCCACTCACTCACCCACCCACTCACTCACTCACTCACTCACCCACCCACTCACCCACCCACTCACCCACTCACCCACCCACTCACCCACTCACCCACCCACTCACTCACCCACCCACTCACTCACTCACTCACCCATCCACTCACTCACCCACTCACTCACTCACCCACCCACCCACCCACTCACTCACTCACCCACCCACTCACCCACCCACCTACCGACCCACTCACCCACCCACCTACCCACTCACCCACCCACTCACTCACCCACTCACTCACTCACCCACTCACTCACTCACCCATCCACTCACTCACCCACTCACTCACTCACCCACCCACCCACTCACTCACCCACCCACCTACCGACCCACTCACCCACCTACCCACTCACCCACCCACTCACTCACCCACTCACTCACTCACCCATCCACTCACTCACCCACCCACCCACTCACTCACCCACCCACCTACCGACCCACTCACCCACCCACTCACTCACCCACCCACCCACTGTCTCCGCAGTGACACACACACAGACTGCTCTGTAGTTACAGGTCTATATATATACTGTATTTATACATGTTTACGTGTGTGTAGCAAGGCTGCATGTATAAAATTGATTGAAAAAGCTCAAAATATCCCCTACCCCAATGTATTGCGACAATAAAAACACATTACTACGCCAATTTAAAGCTTTCGTGACTGCAGGGATTCATCTTCTTGGTTCTTTCGGTAAAGTCACGTAGAAGGGAAATAATAAATAATAAAAATAAAATATAATAAAATAATTCTCCCCGACAGACCTGGTTTTCACCTGAGGACGGCTGCTTGCGTTGTGGCCGAAACGTCGTGAGAATTGTATTTTATTATGTTTTATTTTTATTATTTTATTATTTCCCTTCTACGCGACTTTACCGAAAGAACCAAGAAGATGAATCCCTGCAGTCACGAAAGCTTTACATCGAAATTTTATTATGTTTTATTTTTATTATTTTATTATGTTTAATTTTTATTATTTTATTATGTTTTATTTTTATTATTTTATTATGTTTTTATTTTTATTATTTTATTATGTTTTATTTTTATTATTTTATTGGTTTATTTTTATTATTTTATTGGTTTATTTTTATTATTTTATTGGTTTATTTTTATTATTTTATTGGTTTATTTTTATTATTTTATTGGTTTATTTTTATTATTTTATTGGTTTATTTTTATTATTTTATTATGTTTTAGTTTTATTATTTTATTATTTCCCTTCTACGTGACTTTACCGAAAGAACCAAGAAGATTGCTACGCCATGTAAATTAAAACAACATTTCCCTAAAACCTTGGCCACAATATCTGGACTCGCCTTCACGTAAATCAACGCGTAGATTTCTGTTCGTACGATGGTGCTGATGGTTGCACTTTATTGATCCCGAATCTCTGCCATTACATACAATGAATCAAGAAATGTTAAATGTGATACAATACACTCTCTTAGACATTATTGTGAAAAAAAATTAAAAGTCCATCCCGTGTGTTAGTGAATTTTTTTATATTTTAGGCAGGAAATGAGTTTACAAATTTAGATTTCTTTTCTGGGGGGGAGGGGGGGACCCCCCAGACCCCATGGGAGATTTTGTCTCACCCCAATGTTTACTACATGGCTACAGGCCTTGGTGTGTATACATGTGTGTGTTTCTGTGTGTGTATGTGTGTGTGTATGTGTGTGTCTGTGTGTGTGTGTCTATATGTGTGTGTCTATATGTGTGTGTATGTGTGTGTGTGTCTATGTGTGTGTG
Organism: Lethenteron camtschaticum; assembly: GCA_018977245.1. Lineage (NCBI taxonomy): Eukaryota > Metazoa > Chordata > Hyperoartia > Petromyzontiformes > Petromyzontidae > Lethenteron > Lethenteron camtschaticum. Next base: position 19,647 of record WFAB01002939.1, on the reverse strand, counting down.
TATGTGTGTGTCTATGTGTGTGTGTGTCTATATGTGTGTGTCTATATGTGTGTGTATGTGTGTGTATGTCTATGTGTGTGTGTGTCTGTGTGTGTGTGTCTATGTGTGTCAGTGTGTGTGTGTGTCTATGTGTGTGTGTTTGTATATGTGTGTGTGTGTGTCTATGTATGTGTGTGTCTGTGTGTGTGTGTGTATGTGTGTATGTGTGTGTGTGTATGTGTGTGTGTGTATGTGTGTATGTGTGTGTCTATATGTGTGTATGTGTGTGTATATGTGTGTGTCTATGTGTGTCTATGTGTGTGTGTGTCTATGTGTGTGTGTGTCTGTGTGTGTGTATGTGTGTGTCTGTGTGTGTCTATGTGTGTGTGTGTGTCTGTGTGTGTGTCTATGTGTGTGTGTGTGTCTGTGTGTGTGTCTATGTGTGTGTGTGTGTCTGTGTGTGTGTGTCTATGTGTGTGTGTGTATGTGTGTGTGTATATGTGTGTCTGTGTGTGTGTCTATGTGTGTGTGTGTCTGTGTGTGTGTCTATGTGTGTGTGTGTCTGTGTGTGTGTCTATGTGTGTGTGTGTGTCTGTGTGTGTGTCTATGTGTGTGTGTGTGTCTATGTGTGTGTGTGTGTCTGTGTGTGTGTGTATGTGTGTGTGTATGTGTGTGTGTCTATGTGTGTGTGTGTGTGTCTGTGTGTGTGTGTGTCTATATGTGTGTGTATATGTGTGTCTGTGTGTGTGTCTATGTGTGTGTGTGTATATGTGTGTGTCTATGTGTGTGTGTCTATGTGTGTGTCTGTGTGTGTGTGTATCTATGTGTGTGTGTGTCTGTGTGTGTGTATGTGTGTGTCTATGTATGTGTGTGTCTATGTGTGTGTATACGTGTGTGTGTCTATGGGTCTCTGTGTGTGTCTGGGTCTCTGTATATGTGTGTACACGTGTGTGTACATGTGTGTGTGGGGAGTGGTGGTGCAGTGGTTAGCGCACTGTGTGTGTGTGTGGGGGGAGTGGTGGTGCAGTGGTTAGCGCACTGTGTGTGAGTGGAGTGGTGGTGCAGTGGTTAGCGCACTGTGTGTGAGTGGAGTGGTGGTGCAGTGGTTAGCGCACTCACGGCCATCACCATCACCCAGTGATAGCGATTACCTGAAGCGGTCCTGGGTCTCCCCTAGGTCGACTCAGCCTCAAATGAATTACCTGGTGCTGTGGTGGTGGTGGTGGTGTAGTGGTGGTGGTGGTGTAGTGAACATCGCTAGCACTGGGGGAGAGACAAAGGCGGCCGGGCGTGGTGCTGGCCACCCACCCCCTCTGTGTGTGTAGCCACAGTGCCAGTAGCCTTCATAGGTGCTGCTACTACTAACAGCACTTGCCCCTACAGCCCTGCTGGAGGCTACCTGGGGTAGCTTTGTCTGTGCGTGGTGTGTGTAGCACATAGACACTGCTGCTGCTACTCGCTAGCTCACAGCACTTGCCCCTACAGCCCTGCTAGAGGCTACCTGGGGGAGCTTTGTCTGTGTGTGGTGTGTGTAGTACATAGACACTGCTGCTGCTACTCGCTAGCTAACAGCACTTGCCCATACAGCCCTGCTGGAGGCTACCTGGGGGAGCTTTGTCTGTGCGTGGTGTGTGTAGTACATAGACACTGCTGCTGCTACTCGCTACTAACAGCACTTGCCCCTACAGTTTATTGAGGTTATCTGGAATAGCTTTGTCTGTGTGCGTGGTGTATGTAGTACATAGACACTGCTGCTGCTACTAGCTCGCTAACAGCACTTGCCCCTACAGCCCTGCTAGAGGCTACCTGGGGGAGCTTTGTCTGTGTATATGTGTGTGTGTAGTACATAGACACTGCTGCTGCTACTCGCTAGCTAACAGCACTTGCCCCTACAGCCCTGCTGGAGGCTACCTGGGGGAGCTTTGTCTGTTTTTGCTGGAAGGTGTAGTGGGCAGTGACCTTTCCCCTCATGGCGTATGTAACCACCACAGCGGCCAAACGGGGCTCTAGACGGAAGCGAGGGGCTGGTAACCCCTCCACCTTCAATGAACTACCACTAAACTACAATTTAAAAAAAGTAAAAAGCTTGTGCCGGAGGCCCCGGGGGGACAGGCGTCTATGACGTCTCCTGGCCAAACCCCAATTGGCGGAGCCAGGAGATTAAGAATCTTCACCCTCGGGGCTCCTCCAGAAACAACGAAAAGCCACTACGTGTGGCCACGTGGAATGTTCGAACGCTCACTGCGGAGGAGAGGCTGCCACTCCTCTGTCGGGAGCTGGACCGGTACCGCCTGGATCTCTGTGGCATTCAGGAGGTCCGGTGGACCGGCTCTGGCTCCTGCCACCGTGATGGGTGGACAGTCCTCTACTCGGGGCTGGAAACTGCCAAACAACAGGGAGTGGCTCTTCTTCTGAACAACAGAATGAAGGGGGCGTGGGAGTGTGGCGGTGAGGTGTGGGAAGCTGTAAGCCCCAGGCTACTCTGGGCTCGCCTTCCCATCAACCGGAGGCGAGGAGTGGTGGTCGTGGTTACGTAAAACTACGTGGCCGGGAGTCGGAGCCATTCCCTGTTCAATTTGGGGTGCGACAGGGATGTCCTCTGGCTCCCACATTATTTAACATCTATTTCGACCACGTAGTTTTTGAAGACTTCAATAGCTGTACCAGAGGAATTTCCATCTGGTACAGATACAATGGGAGGCTGATCGATGCCCGGGTGCGGTCAAGGGATGGCTCCCTATTGGTCAACCACGTTATGTATGCCGATGATTTGGTAATTGCTGCTCATTCAGAGGAGGAGTTGGAGGCGCTGCTGCTGAGACTGGAGCGTGCCACTAAGAGGTGGGGCCTTACCATCAGCCCCACCAAAACGAAGCACCTGCCTGGGTATTTTGTACCATCGGACACTCCACCCCCACAACTCCCAATCGGTGATGGGGCAGTTGTGGAGAGAGTGGAGAGTTTCCCATACCTGGGCAGTGTGCTCATGACCGGCTCCGGTTTAACAGCAGGGGTCTCACTCCGAATCATGTGAGCGGCAATATCTTTTCATCGGTTGCGTAACGCTGTGTGGAAGCTACCTGGTCTGTCGCTCCGCACGAAGCTTCAGGTCTTCTCGGCCACGGTCATTCCCTCCCTTCTCTACGCTTACGAAACGTGGACCCCCTAATGGAACATCTTCGCCGGTTAGAAACATTCAGGCTGGCCTGCCTACGATCCATCTTGGGTTTAACTAGGCTGGATTGTGTGAGGAACTCACAAATCCTTGAAAGATCTGGACACATCCCATCGGTGAGCTCCTCCGGCAGGCAAGGCTGCGTTGGCTGGGTCATGTAGCCCGCATGCCCAGCCACCGCATGCCTAAACAGCTTTTGTTCGGCCGGATCGAGGGGGCTAAACGGGCGTGGCACGGGCAAAAGAAGAGATGGAGTGATGTGGTACAGGAGGACGTGGAGCTGAGTGGACTTGCCGATGACTGGTACCAGCGGTGTCAAGATCGGCCTCTGTGGAGGAGGCTCGTGAAGGACGCTACTGGGCAGTTGGAGGCAGTCGCCCTCCAACAACAACGGAGGGGGGAGGAGCGATGCTCACAACAACGAGCGGAGCACCGGGTGGCTAAAGCACAGCAAGTTGGCACAATAGGGGGCACAGGTGGTGCATCAGCCAGTCGTCTCAGTCAGTCGACCCGTGGCACCTGCTGGGTCTGCCCCGTGACCTCCTGCCAGCGGGCGTTCGACACTTCACGTGGCCTCAAGGTGCACTTGGCCTGGCACAAGCGTCGTGGTGACGTCACCGCCACTTTGTGTCGAATGGCGGTTGTTGTTGTTGTAGTACATAGACACTGCTGCTGCTACTCGCTAGCTAACAGCACTTGCCCCTACAGCCCTGCTAGAGGCTACCTGGGGGAGCTTTGTCTGTGTGCGTGGTGTGTGTAGTACATAGACACTGCTGCTGCTACTCGCTAGCTCACAGCACTTGCCCCTACAGCCCTGCTAGAGGCTACCTGGGGGACCTTTGTCTGTGTGTGTTCTACTTCTTGGTGATGGAGAGTTTCAACTCCATTTGTTCTTGAAGCATGAACTTCTGAATCTGAAGGAGACAAAGAGAGGTGAGTGGGTGAGTGGGTGAGTGAGTGGGTGAGTGAGTGGGTGAGTGGGTGAGTGAGTGGGTGAGTGGGTGAGTGAGTGGGTGAGTGGGTGAGTGAGTGGGTGAGTGGGTGAGTGAGTGGGTGAGTGGGTGAGTGAGTGGGTGGGTGGGTGAGTGAGTGGGTGAGTGGGTGAGTGAGTGGGTGGGTGGGTGAGTGAGTGGGTGAGTGGGTGGGTGGGTGAGTGGGTGAGTGAGTGGGTGAATGAGTGGGTGGGTGAGTGGGTGGGTGAGTGGGTGGGTGAGTGGGTGAGTGAGTGAGTGGGTGGGTGGGTGAGTGAGTGGGTGAGTGGGTGAGTGGGTGAGTGGGTGAGTGAGTAGTGAGTGAGTGATTGGGTGAGTGCGTGAGTGGGTGGGTGAGTGGGTGGGTGGGTGGGTGAGTGAATGAGTGGGTGAGTGGGTGAGTGAGTAGTGAGTGAGTGATTGGGTGAGTGCGTGAGTGGGTGGGTGAGTGGGTGAGTGGGTGGGTGAGTGAATGAGTGGGTGAGTGGTTGAGTGAGTGGGTGGGTGAGTGGGTGAGTGGGTGAGTGGGTGAGTGAGTAGTGAGTGAGTGATTGGGTGAGTGGGTGAGTGGGTGGGTGAGTGGGTGAGTGAGTGGGTGAGTGAGTGGGTTAGTGAGTGAGTGGGTGGGTGAGTGAGTGAGTGGGTGAGTGGGTGAGTGAGTAGTGAGTGAGTGATTGGGTGAGTGCGTGAGTGGGTGGGTGAGTGGGTGAGTGGGTGGGTGAGTGAATGAGTGGGTGAGTGGTTGAGTGAGTGGGTGGGTGAGTGGGTGGGTGAGTGGGTGAGTGGGTGGGTGAGTGAATGAGTGGGTGAGTGGTTGAGTGAGTGGGTGGGTGAGTGGGTGGGTGAGTGGGTGGGTGAGTGAGTGGTTGAGTGAGTGGGTGGGTGAGTGGGTGGGTGAGTGGGTGGGTGAGTGAGTGGGTGAGTGAGTGGGTGAGTGAGTGAGTGAGTGGGTGAGTGAGGGGTTGAGTGACAAGGTGAGTGGGTGGGTGAGTGGGTGAGTGAGTGAGTGGGTGGGTGAGTGAGTGAGTGAGTGGGTGGGTGAGTGAGTGAGTGAGTGAGTGGGTGGGTGAGTGGGTGGGTGAGTGAGTGAGTGGGTGGGTGAGTGGGTGAGTGGGTGGGTGAGTGAGTGAGTGAGTGGGTGGGTGAGTGGGTGGGTGAGTGAGTGAGTGAGTGGGTGGGTGACTGAGTAAGTGGGTGAGTGAGTGAGTGGGTGAGTGCGTGAGTGAGTGGGTGGGTGAGTGGGTGAGTGAGTGGGTTAGTGAATGGGTGAGTGAGTGAGTGAGTGGGTGAGTGGGTGAGTGAGTGGGTGGGTGGGTGGGTGAGTGAGTGAGTGAGTGGGTGGGTGGGTGGGTGGGTGAGTGAGTGAGTGGGTGAGTGAGTGAGTGAGTGGGTGAGTGGGTGGGTGGGTGGGTGAGTGAGTGAGTGGGTGAGTGGGTGGGTGAGTGGGTGGGTGAGTGGGTGAGTGAGTGAGTGGGTGGGTGGGTGAGTGAGTGAGTGAGTGGGTGGGTGAGTGGGTGGGTGGGTGAGTGGGTGGGTGGGTGAGTGGGTGAGTGAGTGAGTGGGTGAGTGAGTGGGTGGGTGGGTGAGTGAGTGAGTGGGTGAGTGAGTGAGTGAGTGGGTGAGTGGGTGGGTGGGTGAGTGAGTGAGTGAGTGGGTGAGTGGGTGGGTGAGTGAGTGAGTGGGTGGGTGAGTGGGTGGGTGGGTGGGTGGGTGAGTGGGTGGGTGAGTGGGTGAGTGAGTGAGTGGGTGAGTGAGTGAGTGAGTGGGTGAGTGGGTGGGTGGGTGAGTGAGTGAGTGGGTGAGTGGGTGGGTGAGTGAATGAGTGGGTGAGTGGGTGGGTGGGTGAGTGAGTGAGTGGGTGAGTGGGTGGGTGAGTGAATGAGTGGGTGAGTGAGTGAGTGAGTGGATGAGTGAGTGGGTGGGTGAGCGGGTGGGTGAGTGGGTGAGTGACAAGGTGAATGAGTGGGTGAGTGAGTGGGGTGAGTGGGTGAGTGAGTGGGTGAGTGCGTGAGGGAGTGGGTGAGTGATTGAGTGAGTGAGTGGGTGAGTGAGTGGGTGAGTGGTTGAGTGAGTGAGTGAGTGGTTGAGTGAGTGGGTGGGTGAGTGGGTGGTGGGTGGGTGAGTGAGTGAGTGGGTGAGTGAGTGGGTGAGTGGTTGAGTGAGTGAGTGAGTGGTTGAGTGAGTGGGTGGGTTGGTGGGTGAGTGAGTGAGTGGGTGAGTGAGGGGTTGAGTGACAAGGTGAGTGGGTGGGTGAGTGGGTGAGTGGATGAGTGACATGGTGAGTGAGTGGGTGAGTGAGTGGGTGGGTGAGTGAGTGAGTGGTTGAGTGAGTGAGTGGGTGGGTGAGTGCGTGAGTGAGTGGGTGAGTGACTGAGTAAGTGGGTGAGTGAGTGAGTGAGTGGGTGGGTGGGTGAGTGCGTGAGTGAGTGGGTGAGTGAGTGGGTGAGTGAGTGGGTTAGTGAGTGGGTGAGTGAGTGAGTGAGTGGTGAGTGAGTGGGTGGGTGGGTGGGTGAGTGAGTGAGTGAGTGGGTGAGTGAGTGAGTGAGTGGGTGAGTGAGTGAGTGGGTGAGTGAGTGAGTGGGTGGGTGGGTGAGTGAGTGGGTTAGTGAGTGGGTGAGTGAGTGAGTGATTGGGTGAGTGAGTGGGTGGGTGGGTGAGTGAGTGGGTGAGTGAGTGAGTGAGTGGGTGAGTGAGTGAGTGAGTGGGTGAGTGAGTGAGTGAGTGAGTGGGTGAGTGAGTGAGTGGGTGAGTGAGTGAGTGGGTGAGTGAGTGGATGAGTGACATGGTAAGTGAGTAGGTGGTGAGTGAGTGAGTGGGTGAGTGAGTGAGTGGGTAAGTGGGTGAGTGGGTGAGTGAGTGGGTGAGTGAGTGAGTGGGTGAGTGAGTGGTTGAGTGACAAGGTGAGTGGGTGAGTGAGTGAGTGGGTGGGTGGGTGGGTGAGTGGGTGGGTGGGTGGGTGAGTGAGTGGGTGAGTGAGTGAGTGGGTGAGTGAGTGAGTGGTTGAGTGAGTGAGTGGGTGAGTGAGTGAGTTGGTGGGTGAGTGAGTGAGTGAGTGGTTGAGTGAGTGGGTGGGTGAGTGGGTGAGTGAGTGAGTGGTTGAGTGAGTGGGTGAGTGGGTGGGTGAGTGGGTGAGTGGGTGAGTGAGTGAGTGGTTGAGTGAGTGGGTGAGTGGGTGAGTGAGTGGGTGACATGGTGAGTGAGTGAGTGGGTGACATGGTGAGTGAGTGGGTGAGTGAGTGAGTGAGTGGGTGAGTGAGTGGTTGAGTGAGTGGGTGAGTGGGTGAGTGAGTGGGTGACATGGTGAGTGAGTGAATGAGTGACATGGTGAGTGAGTGGGTGAGTGAGTGAGTGAGTGGGTGAGTGGGTGAGTGAGTGAGTGAGTGGGTGAGTGAGTGGGTGAGTGAGTGAGTGGGTGAGTGAGTTGTTGAGTGACAAGGTGAGTGAGTGGGTGAGTGAGTGGGTGAGTGACTGAGTGGGTGAGTGATTGAGTGGTTGAGTGAGTGAGTGGTTGAGTGACATGGTGAGTGCTTCACCTTCCCCGTCACGGTGAGTGGGAACGAGTCTACCATCACCACGTAGCGTGGCACCTTGAAGTGGGCCACCTGAAGAAGGGGCACACACACCACACACAGACAAAGCTCACCCAGGTAGCCTCTAGCAGGGCTGTAGGGGCAAGTGCTGTTAGCTAGCGAGTAGCAGCAGCAGTGTCTATGTACTACACACACCACGCACAGACAAAGCTCCCCCAGGTAGCCTCTAGCAGGGCTGTAGGGACAAGTGCTGTTAGCTAGCGTGTAGCAGCAGCAGTGTCTATGTACTACACACACCACACACAGACAAAGCTCCCCCAGGTAGCCTCTAGCAGGGCTGTAGGGGCAAGTGCTGTTTGCTAGCGTGTAGCAGCAGCAGTGTCTATGTACTACACACACCACACACAGACAAAGCTCCCCCAGGTAGCCTCTAGCAGGGCTGTAGGGGCAAGTGCTGTTTGCTAGCGTGTAGCAGCAGCAGTGTCTATGTACTACACACACCACACACAGACAAAGCTCCCCCAGGTAGCCTCTAGCAGGGCTGTAGGGGCAAGTGCTGTTTGCTAGCGTGTAGCAGCAGCAGTGTCTATGTACTACACACACCACACACAGACAAAGCTCCCCCAGGTAGCCTCTAGCAGGGCTGTAGGGGCAAGTGCTGTTAGCGAGCGAGTAGCAGCAGCAGTGTCTATGTACTACACACACCACACACAGACAAAGCTCCCCCAGGTAGCCTCCAGCAGGGCTGCAGGGGCAAGTGCTGTTAGCGAGCGAGTAGCAGCAGCAGTGTCTATGTACTCATGAATATTAATGAGGTGGGTGTGGCTCCATTACGTCATGAATATTAATGAGGCGGGCGTGGCCTCACCCCTCATGCATATTCATGAGATGGGCGTGGCCTCACCCCGCATGCATATTCATTAGATGGGCGTGGCCTCACCTCAATGCATATTCATGAGATGGGCGTGGCCTCACCCCTCATGCATATTCATGAGATGGGCGTGGCCTCACCCCTCATGCATATTCATGAGATGGGCGTGGCCTCACCCCTCATGCATATTAATCAGATGGGCGTGGCCTCACCTCAATGCATATTCATGAGATGGGCGTGGCCTCACCCCTCATGCATATTCATGAGATGGGCGTGGCCTCACCCCGCATGCATATTAATCAGATGGGCGTGGCCTCACCTCAATGCATATTCATGAGATGGGCGTGGCCTCACCCCTCATGCATATTCATGAGATGGGCGTGGCCTCACCCCTCATGCATATTAATCAGATGGGCGTGGCCTCACCTCAATGCATATTCATGAGATGGGCGTGGCCTCACCCCTCATGCATATTCATGAGATGGGCGTGGCCTCACCCCTCATGCATATTCATGAGATGGGCGTGGCCTCGGCTCCCTCATGAATATTAATAACCTTGTCTTGGCAGAAGGCGCGGACGTCATCCGGGGTGAGCTGGGAGCCCGACTTGAGTCGGATGCAGGCGCAGAGCTCCTCACCCAGCCTGTCATCGCTCACCCCCACCACCTACAACAACAACAACATCAACAACAACAACATCAACATCAACAACAACAACATCATCATCAACAACATCAACATCAACATCAACAACAACAACATCAACATCAACAACAACAACATCATCATCAACAACATCAACAACATCATCAACAACAACAACATCAACATCAACAACAACATCAACAACATCATCAACAACAACATCACACAGGCGCAGAGCTCCTCACCCATCCTGTCATCACTCACCCCCACCACCTACATCACCATCAACAACATCAACAACAACAACAACATCAACATCAACAACATCACCATCAACATCACCACCACCATCACCACCATCAACATCATCACCTACATCACCATCATCACCTACATCACCATCATCACCATCACCATCATCACCATCACCATCATCACCTACATCACCATCATCACCATCATCATGATGATAATGA
>WFAB01002939.1:0-2500 GCA_018977245.1 Lethenteron camtschaticum | reverse complement strand
CTCACCCACCCACTCACTCACTCACCCACCCACCCACCCACTCACTCACCCACCCACTCACTCACTCACCCACCCACCCACCCACTCACTCACCCACCCACTCACTCACTCACCCACCCATTCACTCACCCACCCACTCATCCACCCCCCCCCCCCCCCACCACTCACTCACCCACCCACTCACCCACCCACCCATTCACTCACCCACCCACTCACTCACTCACCCACCCACCCCATTCACTCTCCCACCCACCCACTCACTCACTCACTCACCCACTCACCCACCCACCCACTCACTCACTCACCCACTCACCCACCCACCCACTCACTCATCCACCCATCCCCTCACCCCACCCACTCACCCACCCACCCACTCACTCACTCACTCACCCACCCCGCTCCACTCACTCACCCCCCACCCACTCACCCACCCACCCACTCACCCACCCACTCACCCACCCACTCACCCCCCACCCACTCACCCACCCACTCACCCACCCACCCACTCACCCACACACCCACCACTCACCCACCCAACCACTCACCACCCACTCACCCACCCCCCCCCCCCCCACTCACCCACTCACCCACCGACCCACTCACCCACCCACTCACCCACCCACCCACTCACTCACTCACCCACCCACCCACCCAATCACTCACCCACCCACCCACCCACTCACTCACTCACCCACCCACCCACTCACCCACCCACCCACTCACTCACCCACCCACTCACCCACTCACCCACCCCCCCACCCACCCACTCACCCCCCACTCACCCACTCACTCACCCACCCACTCACTCACCTCAATGTGCGGGCCACACATCCCACGGTATGGGTCTTGTGGTGAGGTCATCTCGAGGGTATCCGATGAAGGTCACCGGACTGCTCTCTGTCGCTCCGTAGGCAATCTGTGGAGGGTGGAAGTCATCATAGCAGCCAGCAGCATCATCAGCAACATCATGAAGAGTAGCAGTGTCATCATCATCATCAGTAGCAGTATCATCATCAGTAGCAGTCTCATCATCACCATCAGTAGCAGCGTCATCAGCAACATCATTAATAGTAGCAGTGTCATCATCATCATCAGTAGCAGTTGTCATCATCATCATCAGTAGTAGCAGCATCAGCATGACATCCACCCACCCACCCACCCACTCACCCCCCACCACCCACCCACTCACCCACTCACTCACCCACCCACTCACTCACCACTCACTCACTCACTCACCCACCCACTCACTCACTCACTCACCCACCCACTCACTCATCCACCACTCACTCACCCACCCACCCACCCACTCACCCACCCACTCACCCACCACACTCACCCCCCCACCCACCCACTCACCCACTCACCCACCCACTCACTCACTCACTCACCACTCACCCATCCACCCATCCACTCACCCACCATCCACCCACTCACCCACCCACCCACTCACACACTCACCACTCACCCACCCACTCACTAACCACCCACTCACCACCCACCCACTCACTCACCCACCCACCCACCCACTCACCCACCCACTCACCCACTCACCACCCACTCACCACTCACCCACCCACCCACCCACTCACCACCCACTCACCCACTCACCCACCCACCCACCAATCCACCCACTCACCCACCAATCCACCCACTCACCCACCCACCCACTCACCCACCCACCCACCCATCCACCCACTCACTCACCCACCCACCCACTCACCCCACCCACTCACTCACCCACCCACTCACCCACCACTCACCCACTCACCACCCACTCACCACCCACTCACCCACTCACTCACTCACCATCACTCACCACTCACCACCCACCCACTCACTCACCCACTCACCACTCACCCACTCACCCACCCACTCATCCATTCACCCACCCACTCACCCACTCACTCCACTCACCACCACTCACCACTAACTCACCACCACCCACTCACCCCACTCACCCACCACCCACTCACCCACTCACCCACCACTCACCCACCCACCCACTCCACTCACCCACCATCCACCCACCCACCCACTCACTCACCCACTCACCCACTCACCACCCACCCACTCACCCACCCATCCACCTACCCACTCACCCACTCACCCACTCACCCAACCCACCCACCCACCCACTCACTCACCCACCCACCCACTCACCCACTCACCCACCACCCAGCCACTCACCCACTCACCACCCACTCACTCACCCACTCACCACCCATTCACTCACCCACTCACCACCCACTCACCACCCACTCACTCACCCACCCACTCACTCACCACCCACTCACTCACCCACCCACCCACCACTCACACACTCACCCACTCACCCACCCACCCACCCACCCACTCACCCACCCATCCACCCATCCATCCACCCACCCACCCACTCACTCACTCACCACCCACCCCCCCACTCACCCACCCACCCACCCACCCACTCACTCACCCACCCACCCATCCACCCACTCACTCACCCACTCACCCACTCACCCAC
>WFAB01002938.1:0-23821 GCA_018977245.1 Lethenteron camtschaticum | reverse complement strand
GCAGAGACGCTCTCCACAGCCCACGCACACGGAGCAAGAAGCAATTCAATTGCTCTGTGTGTGGGAAGGCATTTTCACGGCCATCACATCTTCAGAGACACAGGAGAACACACACGGCGAGAAGCCGTTCCTGTGTTCTGTGTGTGGGAAGACATTTGCACACTCGTCACATCTTCAGTCATCAGAGAACACACACGGGCGAGAAGCCATTCCTGTGCCCTGTGTGTGGGAAGAAATTTGCAAACTCATCACATCTTCAGAGTCATCAGAGAACACACACGGGCGAGAAGCCATTCCTGTGCCCTGTGTGTGGGAAGACATTTGCACACTCATCACATCTTCAGAGTCACCAGAGAACACACACGGGCGAGAAGCCATTCCTGTGCCCTGTGTGCGGGAAGACATTTGCACAATCGACAACTCTTCAAACTCATCAGAAAACACACACGGGCGAGAAGCCATTCCTGTGCCCTGTGTGTGGGAAGACATTTGCACACTCATCACATCTTCATAGTCATCAGAGAACACACACGGCGAGAAGCCATTCCTGTGCCCTGTGTGTGGGAAGACATTTGCACACTCATCACATCTTCAGAGTCACCAGAGAACACACACGGGCGAGAAGCCATTCCTGTGCCCTGTGTGCGGGAAGACATTTGCACAATCGACAACTCTTCAAACTCATCAGAAAACACACACGGGCGAGAAGCCATTCCTGTGCCCTGTGTGTGGGAAGACATTTGCACACTCATCACATCTTCATAGTCATCAGAGAACACACACGGGCGAGAAGCCATTCTTGTACCCTGTGTGTGGGGAGGCATTTGCACACTCATCAAACATGAACAGGCATCAGAAAGTCCACAATGATAGGAAACTGAAATCAAAAGCTGAAATTCAAGGTGCTGCAATGAGTCCTGAAGAAGTTTCCACCTTCGATCCCATGCAGTTGGATCCCGAGAGATGGCTGGATGTAATGGAGTGGCTCGAGGATCAAACCGAGAGCTCGGGGTGACTGAAATATAATGTTGCATGCGGTTATACCTATTAAGCCGCATCGATAACTTTTGTGTGTAATTTTTACCATTTTACTTTTACAGTTTTTATGAGAGTTTATTGACGGTGGTTTGTAATGTTATCGGATTACTTGCCGAAGTGGTGTGATGAGCACTGGTTGTGAGAGGGTTCAATTGTAGTCGTTAAGTGTTCCTGTTGAGCTAAAGTTGGAATGCATCTGTTAGATCTTTACTCAACATTTTAAACGGGTTTTTTTTGGTTGGTAATAATCGACTTTAGGATGTACATTGATGACGCGTTCGTTGGATATATGGCCTTGACTTCAACATAGACGCACAGTGAACAAATGTGGTGAACTAATAAGGAAATCATGGGGAATTATATTTTAACGCTTTGGTATTCCTGGAATGGAAATGGTTTGCATGGTACTGGAAATGTGTGAACATAGGACATAATACATATTCCCTTCGAGTTTTGACGTAAAAATGATTGCAGATCAATAAAAACGTATTTTTAACAAATGTTTGTCCGTTCTTTATTTTATAATGTTCCTATAAAAAACATGTTAAGAGAGTTTCAGGTGGAGGATCTCCGTCACACAAGTGTGCCTTAACCGGCAGCATCTTGGCTGTCTACACGATTAACACGTGTTCCTTGAGGGTAAAGGTCCCCGTAGTTAATAGTTCATCAACGTACCAGTCCCTAATCCCGAAGTATGTCGGGGATAAACTGTACTCTATAACATGTAAACTGTAATACTAAAACGATAACACTAAACATTAAACGATTATAAACTAGTGTTTTAATTTATAACCATATAAACGGAGGTAAGGTATTATAATATCATTACAATCATTAGAAGCAGTGTGGTCGTATAAGATTCGCACTATGCTCATATGTATGTGTAGTGGTGGTATTGACGTGCGCCGGCAGTGATGGATCACGGGGCGCGGGGTTGGGCACGCGATGTGGGCGTGGCATGGACGCGCGCGCCGGTGGTGAGGCGCGCTCACACAAGCTGGGAAAAGAGGATCGTAGCGAGTGCGCAGTGATTGGTCAGATAAGTGGGTACTCTCAGCGACGTCCGCAGGAGGGGTATAAAGGGGGACGCGCGAGAGCACTCGTGGTCAGTGTTAACCAGTTGAAGACCGAAGACGGGGTGGAGGAGGTAGGGGCCCGAGACCCCTAGTCCGCCGTCCTTGTGGGGACCGGGGCCCTGTGTGGCTCGGAGCCGAGACTGGGGGACCGTAGTCCGACGCCCGTGTGGGTCGGGACGGTGGTACCCAGAGCCGAGACGGGCACCCCGGCTGGGTGTGTCCCGGAAGGCTACGGGGCGTAAGAGCCCGTGTCAGTACAGCTGAGTGGGTGTTGGTCACCCGTGCAGCTGAGTGGGTGTTGGTCACCCGTGTAGCTGAGTGGGTGTTAGTCACCCGTGTAGCTGAGTGGGTGTTGGTCACCGTGTAGCTGAGTGGGTGTTGGTCACCCGTGTAGCTGAGTGGGTGTTGGTCACCCGTGTAGCTAAGTGGGTGTTGGTCACCCGTGTAACGAAGTTGTAGCTGAGTGGGTGTCCGTCACCGTGTAGCTAAGTGGGTGTTGGTCACCCGTGTAACGAAGTAGGGTGTTAGTCATCCGTGTAACTACAAGTTGGTGAAAATAAAGAGTGTGCTACCCGTGAAGTCGTCTACTGCCGAGTTACTACTTTACAACTGGCGTCAGAAGTAAACCTGTCTTCAAGGAGAATGGACACAAGGAAGACTTCTCGTTCCCACGTGCAAGACCGGGAGACGACGACGTACCGGTGACACCACCCTCGGGAGGAGAAGACGAGGAGTTGCCGCCGATGCAGCACTTCGCGGAAATGGCCGATGCTCCGCCCGCCTCCGACACCAGCCTGCAGGACGCACACTCCCGCCTGGCGGAGTTGCTGCTCGCCGCCGCTGCGATCTTGGCGGAGATCTCCGTTCCAGCGGCCGGTGGAACGCCTGGGGGGTTGGAAGAGGCGGCGCGGCAGGAGGGTTCCCGCCATAAGGCGTTTCGCGCCAAAAGTTTGGGAGTTGGCGCCATTTTTGAGGGTCCGCCTCCGGTTGGCGGGAAACGCGGACACCACGTGGCCAGAGGTCTCCACACAGCGCAGCCCGCGTCATCGGCGAGCGCCGGAGCTCTCCATTTTGCGCCTGCAGAGGGAGCCGACATTTTCTACAACCACAGCGGCGCGCGGGAAAATCGTTCCAACGACGACGACGACGATCGAGTTCTCTAGCAACGATTGCCCGCGCTGTCGGTGTTCAAGGCGGACGGGGGCGACTGGGGAGCCTTCCAGCGACGGTTCATCGCGCATCAAGAAATGTCGGGGTGGTCCGACACCACTGCCCTGCGCGCGCTGCCAGCGATGCTCGACGACGACGCGCTTGCGGCCTTCACGTCTGCCCCGAGGTCGTCCCGCTCAACGCTCCAGGCCGCGCTGCACCTGTTGGCCAAGGTGTTCGGGCCGCCCTCGACCTGTCGCCACCAGTTCTACGATCGGCGGAAGGTGGTTGGAGAAACAACGCTCGCCTATCGCACGGCGCTGCTCGCCCTGGCGGATTCAGCTTTTCCCCGCATGGACAAGGAGGGGAAGGACGCCATGGTGACGGAGCAGCTGCTGGCGCTGGCTCACGGATTGGGAGTTCCATTAATACGGCGGACGAGATGGACATCTGCTCCCTGGGGATTGCCACGAGTATCCACGCTTACGAGGTCCTACAGCGGAAGCCGACGGTCGTCTGCGCATCGGTGGAGAACGGGGCACCGGCCGCCACGATCATCGGACCTCAGCCTGCTGTGCCTCGGGAGGAGGCCTTCGCTGGTTCGAGACCGGGGAGTGGAGAACGGGAGGTCGTTCGCCCACACGCTCCTCCCGCAAGCTGGAGCAACCGAAACCTACGACGTCCCTCGTCGTCTGCTACAACTGCGGCCTTCGGGGCCACGTCGCGTCCGGGTGCCGGGCCCCGCGTCAACGCACCGCGGGACCACGTCCGGACGACGACCAGGGACTCAAGACATCCAAACTGAACCCGGAAAGTCGCGGCACCTCACACGTTCGGTCCACACGCACGGCACGTTCGGGTCGCCGCTTAGCGGTGGGGGACCGTGTATGGGCGCCGGGGTTCGGTTCGGCGAGAGGGGTCCGCGTACGGCCCAAAGGCAGTCGAATGGTCCGAATTGGCCCACAAGATTGTGGCTGCGTCGGCCGGGTCGTCCGTAGTAACGGGGTACATTGACGGGGTTGAGGTCCGGGTGCTCGTGGACACGGGTGCGTCGGCCACTATTATTTCGGACCTTATTTATAATATTCTTCCCGTACAATGTCGACCACTTCTGCCGGTGGACGTACCATTTTACGCGGCAAACGGGGGATCTTTGGGAATCATCGGCCAGATTCGGGCGAATATTTGTATTGGCGACATTAAATTGGCGGGTCCTATTTTTGTATCATCATCGTTGGCCGTTCCTTGTTTACTAGGCACGGACTTTCTGTCTAAAATGCCCATCAAAATTCTTATAGACCAGGCCTGCATTGAGCTTCCGTCGGGTCGGCGGTTGAGTTTTTGAAGAGTCCAAATAAGATACGCACGGCTTGTGCGACGGTGCAGGCGCTGGCAACCCGGACTGTAAAGGTGCCCCCGGGATCGCAAATGTTGGTACCCCTTCGGTTGAGAAAACCCCTTGGGGCGGATGTGGGGGCACAGGGAGTTCTATTGGGGCCGTCTAACAGGGCTAAAGGGGACCTCGACTTAGCGGTGGCCCAGACCATGGTGA
Organism: Lethenteron camtschaticum; assembly: GCA_018977245.1. Classification (NCBI taxonomy): domain Eukaryota; kingdom Metazoa; phylum Chordata; class Hyperoartia; order Petromyzontiformes; family Petromyzontidae; genus Lethenteron; species Lethenteron camtschaticum. Next base: position 19,006 of record WFAB01002938.1, on the reverse strand, counting down.
GGGGGACAGTGAGCCGTTCGTTGTGGTCCTGAATACGGGGTCGCGGCCGGCCGTGATTACGCAGGGAACGGTGCTGGCTCACGCCGCGCCGCTACCCGTCGAGGAACAGCTCGTTGCTCACGCCGATTCAAATGTCGATACGCATCCCAAGGTGAGGAGGGGACGGAGTGGTTGGACTCGTTGTGTGCCGGGTCCAGTACCTTGTCCAGTGTGCAGTTGGGTGCATTGAGGGGCTTGCTGCTCGAGTTCGCTGACGTGTTTAGCAGGCACAAGTACGACATTGGCTGCACAGACCTGTTGCGCCACCACATAGAGACTGGGACGCGGCCCTATTCGACAGAATCCCTTCCGGCTCAGTCCAGCCGAGAAGGAGCATGTGCAGTCGGCAGTAAATGACATGTTGGCGGCCGACATCATTGCGCCCTCTTCCAGTCCGTGGGGTGCTCCTATCGTCTTGGTTAAAAAACAGGATGGATCCCTGCGGTTCTGTGTCGATTTCCGCCGCCTAAACAAAATATCAATGGCCGATGCGTATCCGCTCCCCAGGATGGATGAGTCGCTGGATGCCTTGGCAGGAGCACAGTTTTTTTCGACGCTCGATTTGCTTTCGGGATTTTGGCAATTGCCCCTCGATGACGAATCAAAACCTAAAACCGCTTTCCGGACACCGGGAGGCCTATTTGAGTTCAACCGATTGCCCATGGGTTTACATTCCGCTCCTGCCACGTTCCAGAGGCTCATGGAATTGGTTTTGTCAGGCCTTCAATGGGACACCTGTTTGATTTACCTCGATGATATCATCGTTTTCAGCCGAAGCTTTGAGGAGCACCTCCAGCGACTGAGGGCAGTGTTTCTCAGGATGCGTTCCGCGAAGCTTAAATTTAAACCGGCTAAATGTTTTCTGCTTCGGGAATCGGTCAGGTATTTGGGCCATATCGTTAGCCGTTCGGGATCTCGACGGACCCTGCTAAGACGCAATGCGTCGGCTCATGGCCAACACCGACCTCTGTTACTGAAGTCCGCAGCTTCATAGGATTTGCCTCCTATTACCGTCGTTTTGTCAAACAGTTTGCCACCATAGCCAGGCCCCTGCACGCCTTGACGGCTAAAGGGATGCGGTTTCACTGGGGGCCGGAGGAGGAGGCCGCGTTCTGCTCCCTTCGTGACGCCTTGGTGCAGGCTCCCCCCTTGTGTTACCCCGATTTCACGCAACCGTTTGTGCTCGACACGGATGCCAGTAACACGGGTATCGGGGGAGTGCTCTCACAGGTGGTCGGGGGGTCGAACGGGTGGTCGCCTACGGTAGCAGGGTTCTGTCCCCGCGGAACAACGCTACTGCGTGACACGGCGTGAATTGCTGGCGATTGTGTTTTTTATACAGCAATTCAGGCCGTATCTGTATGGCCGTCACTTTACGGTTCGCACGGACCATGCGGCTCTCCAATACGCTATGCGGGTGGCGCAGCCATCCGGCCAATTGTCCCGATGGTTGGAGGTCCTTCAGGACTACCAATTCACGACGATTTACCGCAAGGGGTTGCGCCACTCGAATGCGGATGCATTGTCACGGTTGCCGACGCGTACGGAATGCGCATGTCAGTTAGGATCGGCGCGGTGTAAACCTTCTGTCGATGTCCCGCGGAAGTGGTGCTAGCCGCCACGGATGCTACGGGGGTCGACGCCCCCACGGGGAGGGACTCGCTGTTAGCATTGCCTCTCATCGAGTGGGGCCGTCTGCAAATGGCCGACAGCTCCCTACTCGCGCTACGTCGGAAGGTTAACGTTCCCGAAGGCGGGGAAACGCGGGTCGGTTCCTGGGTGTGCAGACAGGGCCTCTTGATGAAGTGGGACTCCATGTCCGGCGTCACATGCTTGTGGTGCCGGTTGCTGTACGGGGTAAGGTCGTCCTGGCTGCCCATGAACGACTCATGCATCTGGGGTTTCACAAAACGCTCGCCCTCATTCAGCGAGACTACTATTGGCCTGGGATGGGCAATGACGTGGCGAACATTCTTAAGGGGTGTGTAGGGTGCGCTAAAAGAAAACCGCCACCAATAGCAGCTAATCCACCGCTTCAATCCATTCAAGTTTCGCGCACGAACGAATTGGTCGCGCTAGACATCTTGGGGCCCTTTCCCACTACACCCGGGGAAATAAGTTCCTGCTGGTTGGCGTAGAGTACTTCACCCGCTGGCCCATGGCGTGGCCACTCGCCAACCAGTCGGCTGCGGCAGTGGCGGACGCCTTTGTCCAAGGTTACGTTTTGGACAAAGGCGCCCCCGAACGCTTGCTGACGGATCAAGGAAGAACTTTTCGAGTGTTTTGTTGCGCGAGGTGTGCGACCTGTTGGGTACAAAGAAAGTACGTACCTCCCGTACCACCCGCAGACTGACGGTATGGTTGAACGTCTGAACAGGACGATTACGTCTATGCTGTGCCAACAGGTATGCGACGACCAGGTGGATTGGGACTTACAGGTACCGGGGGTACTAGCGGCCTATCGGATGGCACCCCATGCGGCGACGGGGTTTTCTCCATTTTTTCTGATGTATGGGCGGGAGGCTGATCCGGCCATGGACGTCCAACTGGGGATTTCACAGCCACGTGCAAAATCTAAATTGGCAGACCACATTAAGTTTAACATTGCCAAATTGGCTGAGGCGCGAGAGGCTGCGAGATTGAATTCACGCTCTCGGCAGATCGCGAACGAGCGATTGCATGAACGGAAGGTGCATACGCACAATTGGGAACCGGGCGATAAGGCCTGGCTGCATTGTCCACACGCACCGTTGGCTACGTCCCCCAAACTGTTGAGACCATGGAGGGGACCGGTGGAAATTGTGCGGGTTGCACGACCCCAGAGTATACAGATTAAATGGGAAAACGCCGTTGGTACGTGCACCCCTCCCGACTGAAACCCTACGCGGCGCCGCGTGACCCCGGTTGTGCCGTGACGACCGAGCGTGTGATGTGACCGTCGACTCGGGAGGGATGTGTCGCAGGCTGATCCTCACGTGTCTCCACCTGACCCACCCCCAGGTGTCTCGGACCTGACGGCTGTTGACCGTCGGGAACCGGAACCCCGGGGCTCGCGCGGAGCCCCGATGCCTGGCCCATGCCTTCCTGAACTGCCGGCGCCGCCGGATGGCCAACTGCGTCCTGTGCCGTACGACGGTCCGGCAAGGCGGACTCGGGCAAGGACGCAACACTTTTCATGAAAAAAAAAAAANGGAAATTTTTTTTCTTTTTTGTATTAAAGCCCGACTTCGTTGCCGGCTTCCCCTCTGCCGGGGTAATGTCCCGTTCAAGGGACGCTCGGACATTGGGACGCTGCATGAGTCGGAGAGAAAAGAAGAGAAATGATTAAAGAAATTTTTTTTATTGTTACTCTTTCCGCATACACAGTATCGTTGCCACTCGCCGGATTGTGCATGTTGTTCTTTTTGCGGGTGTGGCGGTTGCGGGTTTTGCGGATTGCGGTGTTCATGTTGGGTTGTTAGGGTTTGTGTTATGTTACGGGCACACATGGGAGTGAAGGGGTGTTGTATGTTTTGTTAGCAGCCGGGTCGGCTGCGAACTATGTGGTAGGGGTGATGTAGTGGTGGTATTGACGTGCGCCGGCAGTGATGGATCACGGGGCGCGGGTTGGGCACGCGATGTGGGCGTGGCATGGACGCGCGCGCCGGTGGTGAGGCGCGCTCACACAAGCTGGGAAAAGAGGATCGTAGCGAGTGCGCAGTGATTGGTCAGATAAGTGGGTACTCTCAGCGACGTCCGCAGGAGGGGTATAAAGGGGGACGCGCGAGAGCACTCGTGGTCAGTGTTAACCAGTTGAAGACCGAAGACGGGGTGGAGGAGGTAGGGGCCCGAGACCCCTAGTCCCGCCGTCCTTGTGGGACCGGGGCCCTGTGTGGCTCGGAGCCGAGACTGGGGGGACCGTAGTCCGACGCCCGTGTGGGTCGGGACGGTGGTACCCAGAGCCGAGACGGCACCCCGGCTGGGTGTGTCCCGGAAGGCTACGGGGCGTAAGAGCCCGTGTCAGTACAGCTGAGTGGGTGTTGGTCACCCGTGCAGCTGAGTGGGTGTTGGTCACCCGTGTAGCTGAGTGGGTGTTAGTCACCCGTGTAGCTGAGTGGGTGTTGGTCACCCGTGTAGCTGAGAGGGTGTTGGTCACCCGTGTAGCTGAGTGGGTGTTGGTCACCCGTGTAGCTAAGTGGGTGTTGGTCACCCGTGTAACGAAGTTGTAGCTGGTGGGTGTCCGTCACCCGTGTAGCTAAGTGGGTGTTGGTCACCCGTGTAACAAGTAGGGTGTAGATCCGTGTAACTACAAGTTGGTGAAAATAAAAGTGTCTACCCGTGAAGTCTCTCGGAGTTACACTTTACATATGTATAGTGTACTGCAAAGATCGGATAAAAATTATTACAATTAAACATGGTCATATTTATCACGATTTTCACTGCTAATGTCATCGAATAACAAAAGACGGAATTATTTATATAAATACACGCACAAACCCATTATAAACTCATGAGATTATGAATCGTTACAATTTTATAACAATCACAAATTGTGACAAAGCGAAATTCCCACAAGCAAAACAGCACACTCACGTGACGAATTCTTAAACAAACTGCAACACTCAAGTGACAGAACTAAAAAACGCCGCAAAAAAACAACATCAGTGGACAAATCCTAAAAACAGACAACACACGCACGTTAGTAGCTGTTAGAAGAAAACAACACCTAGCACCTTCAACTATTCACATAAAAGAGCCAACTCGTAAATGGGGCGGTATATGACAGCCTTCGCTGCTGTCGACGGGCCAAGCAGCGAGTGTTTAACTCGTCACAGCGCCTTAGCTAAACTACATCTCCCGAACAAGGCAGCCTTCCCTATGCTGTGTATTTTAGCAGTATATTTACGGGCGCACTTGAAGATAACAATTCGTCTAGAAAAGGCAGGCGACTTGTTATACAACACGATTTCAATTTCTACCGAAAGAAGTATGAGTTCATTCATGAGTAGTATTCGTTAAGCCCTGATGGCACTAACCTACACACAGTTATGATTAAGCAAAGTAAACATTAGTCGCTCATCCCAGCTCAGACATGATCTTAGCAAATATTTCCAAATCCGTGTCGGGTCCCACGAGAACAGGGCACGGCCACAAACTTTCAAATTGTAAACTCACAGAGCATACTCTAACATTATAAACTCGAACAATATATCCTTTAAACTATGAGCTATACATTGTTACGTTCTAAAATAACACTACAAACTAGTGTTATAGTAAACTATGATCTTGTGAACTACGTGTCGGATACGGGTGCGCATGGGTCACGTGGTTATTCGACGTAGAGGCGAGTGCCGCACCGGGCTGTAGACGGGCACACGCTCGCAGCGTGCGAGAGCTGCACGTAGCGGTGTAAAGAGGGGGAGTGTGGCGTGTGATTGATGATGCTGTGCGCACGTATGCTCGCAGCGTGGGAGCGCGGCGCGAGGCTGTAACAGTAGGGGCGTCGCGTTCGAATGCCGACGAAACCTTAGCGGGTAATAGGGAGGTGGGGTAACGTAAACGGAATAGGGATGATGGCGGGGGGAACCCGGGGTTCAGTGATGGATGACGCCTTTGATTAAAGTCTCTGATCAAACTCACCCGATTGACGCCCTTGATTGTCGCATTTGATCAACTCTGATATTGTATACTCTTGTGATGCCGCCGCCACGAAGCCGTTCGGCAGGCACCAAATCCCCGACCTCGCCACCACCAAGCAACGGAGCCGACCCCGCGTCCCCNTCACCTCACCTCACATGAACACACCCGCACTCATTTCCCCCCCCCTAGAGCTCCGAGGGGAGGTCGCCTGGCCGACCGGTTTTTATCCGAGAGACCCTTATCGGGATTAATTCTCACGGTTTCCGGCGATCAGGGAATTGGATGACCTCCCCCGTGCTAGTGGTACCGCGGCGCTGCTGCCAGCCTTAATATGGTGTGGTCATGGGAACTTCTCTACATATGTGTAATAGTGTACGGGCATGTGAACTGTGCTCGTATGTATGTAATGTGTATGCATGCCATTTGGACTTGCGAACCGGGGTCGGATATGCGAACTGGGGCGTGCAGGATTAGGAATCTGATGCAAATTATTAGAATAACACTATATAAACATAATGCACAGAATCGGTAAGGCTGCCTTGTTGGGGAGATGTAGTTTGGGTAAGGTGCTGTCACTGGAGTTAGGCGATGTGACTGGGTTATCACGCGGATTCCGAAAAGCAGCTTAGACAATACGATCCACTGCGCTCCATCTCCCACATGAACGACGACATTCTCAGTTTAAAAGATAATGAATAGAAATGTTAAAATACGTTTTTAAATCATGTGTATTGTATATTTGTTATAATGTGTGATTGTTATCTCTTTAAATGTGTGTATATACTGTGAATAGCTATTAAAATCATTACCACACAGAGAGAGCACACAGCAACTGCAGAGCAGCAATGCGCGAACTGCAGCAACACAACTGCACAGCAGCAACTCAGCAAACTNCAGCAGCAACACANGTCTGACCTTAACCGGCAACGTCTTCTGTTCACCATCAACATGTGTTCTAGAGGGGAAAGGTCCCGTTATAAATAGTTTAGCAACGTTCCTTTCGCTAATTCGAAGTATACTGGAGATCATTGTACTCTAAAACATGTAAACTGTAACGCTTTAAAGATAACATTAAACATTAAACAAATATAAACTAGTTTTTTAATGTATAAGACCTAAACGGAGGACAGTATTAGAATATCTATACTCTTTGTTCTTTCGCAAAGTCACGTAGGAAGAAATAAATGCAAANTAAATAACGACGTTTCGGACGCAACACAAGCACGATGTCTGCAGCAGATGATGTGGCTTCGCAGCAGACATCGCGGAATATTCTCACCTGAAGACGGNCGCTTGTGTTTCGTCCGAACGTGATTTACCTTGTTTCATTTCTACCTACGTGACTTTACCGAAAGAACCAACGAAGCTTAAATAAATATTAGAATATCATTAGAAGTTTATAATCGCAATGTGATCGTAATAGAATCTCACATATGTATGCATATTACATACATACATANTATGGTCGTATGTATGTATGTATGTCCGTTGGACATGCGAACCGGGGNTCGGATATGCGAACTGGGGATTAGGATCGGATTATTACAATACACTATGGTCGTATTAGAATTACACTGAGCTAGAATGTATGTTATATGTAGATGCATATCGGAGTCGTAAATGCAAAATGGGAGGTGCGCGTTTGATCGCATTAAATTATTATAACAACGTGGTCCTATTAGAATCACGCTATCGACTGCTGCTGATGTTCGGNTGGGGCTTCCGATTCGGCTCAGCTCTTCTTTACTCGCCTGGTTGGTGCCGCGGACGCAGCGTCTCATCCGACAGGCGTTGTCAGCTGTGATCATCCTTGAGTTTTCACTTTCTCCAATTGAGGCCGCTCCCGGTCTCTCCTCTCGTGCTGTGGGTTGCTCATGGCCGAGGTGGAACTGCATGTTGAATCGGTGTAGACGTTATTTTAGCAATATTTAAGTACAGTATTGTGTTTAGAATGCGTCGACAAGGAAGTGACTTGTTGGATCATAGTTTTTTATCAAAGGCGTATCCATCACGGGACACCACAGCTGCCTATATAACAGTGACAGAAGCAACTACAGCAGCTACGAAACCGTTCGATGGCAAATCAGCGACTTCTGCTTCTGCTCCAACTGCGCCCGCTGTTTGCAGCCGACTCTGCTCTCGTGGGACCCACACGTCTATGGAAATAATTGCGATGATCCGAGTTGAATTTGAGCGACTAAAGTTTACTTTGTTTAAACATAACTTAGTGTAGGTTAGTGCCATCGTGTTTAGCGAATACCACCGAAGATTAGCTCACATATTTACGACATAATTTGGTATAATTTTGGTTTATTAAGGAGAACAAGACACCTGCCATGTCTACGAATTCTTATCATATACAGTGTACTTAACTATATTGCTAAAATAAAACACTCGAATAAACTTGCAGGTCTTAGCCGACTCATATCGTTGCTTCGCAGATGCTCGAGATTGAGTGTCCTGCTGAGGTCCGAATTGTTTACTGTGATAACATTTGGCTGTTCAAAGCAGTCTGCAACCGTGAATTGTGCAGCTTGGAATAATTGAGGACATCACATCTATTTTGTTGGTTCTCGAAAACTGACAAAAATAAGTAGGAGGCAAATCACGAGCGAAAGCGATCACATTTGCCAAGAATGTCTTCATTAATCGAGAACGAAAGTAAGAAGTTATAAGGCTGTCATATACCGCACCATTTACAAGTTGGTTCTTTGAGGCTGTATAATGTGTATAGTTGAAGGTGCTAGGTGTTGTCTTCTTCTAACAGCTACTAACGTGCGTGTGTTGTCTGTTCTAGGATTTGTCCATTGTTGTTCTTCTTATTTTAGGTCTTTTNGTTGTTTTTNATTGAGGTTTTTTTCTTGAGTTCTGTCACTTGAGTGTTGCAGTTTGAGAATTGGTTATGTGAGTGGTGTTTTGCCAAGTGGGAATTTCGCTTTCCTAAAATGTGTGACGATTCATGAGCTCATTATATTATAATGGGATTGTGCGTGTATTTATATATAAATATACCGTCTTTTGCTATTCGGTGACATTGAGATGAGACCTTCATCTTGCAGTGAAAATCGTGATTGTAATATGACCGTGTTAATCGGGTAGACAGCCAAGATGCTGCCGGTTAAGGGCACACTTGTGTGACAAAGATCCTCCACCTGAAATTAGCTTAACATGTTTTTCTAGGAACATTATAAATAAAGACCGTACAAACATTTGTTAAAAATACGTTTTTATTCATCTGCAATCATTTTTACGTCAAAACTCGAACCGAATATTTATACATTTCAAACAGTTACAGTACAATGCAAACCATTTCCGTTCCAGGAATACAAAGCGTTAAAGTATCATTGCCCATGATTTCCGTATTAGTTCACCACATTTGTTCACTGTGCGTCTATGTTGAAGTCAAGGCCATATATCCAACGTACGCGTCATCAATGTACATCCTGAAATCGGCAATCTAAAGTCGATTAATACCATCAAAAAAGCTTTATACTTGAAAAAAAACGTTTAAAATGTTGAGTAAAATTGTACCTACATACGCATTCCAACTTTAGCTCAACAAGAACACATAACGACTACAATTGAACAGTCTCACAACCAGTGCTCATCACACCACTTCGGCAAGTAATCCGATAACATTACAAACCACCACTGTGCACGTCAAAAACTGTAAATGGTCAAAATTATAACCAAAAGTACTCGATACGGCTTAATAGGTATAACCACATGACATAATAATTTTTCAGTCACCCGAGCTCTCTGGTTGACTCTCGAGCCAATCCATTACATCCAGCCATCTCTCGGGATCCAACTGCATGGGATCGAAGGTGGAAACTTCTTCAGGACTCATTGCAGCACCTTGAATTTCAGCTTTTGATTTCAGTTCCTATCATTGTGGACCTTCTGATGCCTGTTCATGTTTGATGACCGTGCAAATGCCTCCCACACACAGGGCACAGGAATGGCTTCTCGCCGTGTGTGTTCTCTGGTGACGCTGAAGATGTGATGAGTGTGCAAATGTCTTCCCACACACAGGGCACAGGAATGGCTTCTCGCCCGTGTGTGTTCTCTGATGACTCTGAAGATGTGATGAGTTGCAAATGTCTTCCCACACACAGGGCACAGGAATGGCTTCTCGCCCGTGTGTGTTCTCTGGTGAGTTGAAGATTGATGCTGTGCAAATGTCTTCCNACACACAGGGCACAGGAATGGCTTCTCGCCCGTGTGTGTTCTCTGATGACTCTGAAGATGTGATGAGTGTGCAAATGTTTCCCACACACAGAGCACAGAATGGCTTCTCACCCGTGTGTGTTCTCTGGTGTCTCTTAAGACTTGATGACCATGAAATGCCTTCCACACACAGAGCAATTGAATGGCTTCTTGCCTCCGTGTGCGTGGGCTGTGGAGAGCGTCTCTGCTCCATGTGAGCGTAGTAACAGTAGCGGTGTTATCGAGTCAAAAGTACGCTATCGGCCGCAAGGATGTTTAGCGTCGAGTTTTGTATTTTGTTAACTGCTAAAACAAGAACGACACTCGCGTCTAACCGAGACGCAAAAAATCCCGTAAATTTGACGACGAAAACGTTTAGGAGTTTATCCGCGAAAATAGACACTTACTTGGAGATTCACGGTATATCGATGTCTGTAACCCGTCTGAAGATGTCGCCACGAACTCTCCGACACAAAGTCGCCTAAATGTCGACACAGCAATTGTGCTCGCCAGGCTGCGTTGTCTCGCGGTTGAAGGGCGATCAGCAGAGCGACGAGTCGAGCGTCCAACCTCATCAAGTTTCCTCTCGAAATGGCATTGAGCTCTGCTTCTGAGCCGCCTTATAACTCCCCCCTAGGATGTCTTTCAGGATATTTGCATTCGATTGTTGGCACAATCCGCATGTCTATTAACATACCGAAGAGTAATGTGCCCATTGTGCTTCATGCATGAATATGTAAGTGCATCTCAGTGTGTAATTGTGCGCTTATTTTGAATTAATGGAAAAANTTGTCCTCGATTTAAAGTGAATGCAGAGAAATTAGCATGTAACTTTAGAAAAGGAAGAGAACGGCCTTCTCGACGAGGGAGTGAAACCCAATGGGTAATATTCTTTTACAGCGTTACAACGGATAGGTTGTAGTTCATAGGTTATAATATTATGTTTCACTATGGTAAGCTTAACATGTGAGAGTATAAAATATCAGAGTTGATCAAATGCGACGATCAAGGGCGTCAATCGGGTGAGTTTGATCAGAGGCTTTAATCAAAGGCGTCATCCCATCACGGAACACACCTCGTATATCACAGCAACAGAAGCAACTACAGCAGCAACAACAGCAGCGACAACAGCAGCAACATCACATTTCGAGGCGACGCAGCTACTTCCGATTCTGCTGCCCAGCTGTTTGTAGTCAGGACCTGCTCTCGCAGGACCCCACACGTCTTTGGAAATGTTTGCGATGATCATGGCTGAGCTGAGAATTAAGTCACTCAAGATTAATTATAGATTTGAAGCTTTCGTGACTGCAAGGATACATATTCTTAGGTTTTTTCGTCGTGATTGTTTTTATTTTACTTTTATTAATTTTAAATTTTTACCCACGTGACTTTACCGAAAAAACCTAAGAATACACTCAAGATTACTTTGTTTAACCATAACTTTAGGTAGGTTAGTGTCATCGGGCCTCTGTGAATACTACTCATGAATGAAATCACACTCCTGTATGACCGACATTGTACTAATTTTGGTTGATCGAGTAGAACAAGGCACGTGCCATGGTCCAAACGAATTCTTATTAACAACAGTGTCATTAAATATGATGCTAAAATAAATGTTGACACTGGAATAAACGTGCACCTCTTAACCCTCCCTCGCATTTACGACTAACAATTTGCATTTGCACATAACACACATTCAAGTACAGTAATTTGCTAATACGACCAAATTGTCATTCTAAAATTTGAATGCGATTCTTACCCTCGACCCCCACAGTTCACATATCCGACCGTCGGTTCGATTGAACGGACAATTAACCATGTGTAGAGTTCCATTATAATACTTCTAATGAAATTAAAATACCGTACCTCCGTTTATGGTGGTATAAAACCAGTTGGTAGGTTTTTTTGTCGTTTAATGTTTAGTGTTATTGTTTATAGTGTTATCAGTTTACATGTTTTAAGTACAGGTGATTCCCGGTGTACTTCGGTATTCTGGACCTGAACGTTGCGAAACGAATCATAACGAGGACATTTCCCCACCAGAGCGCAATCCGCTAATGAAACGAACTCGGGNCGGCGGGAACACGTGCTTCCATGGGCAGTGGGGGACAGGGCATGGTTGTATTGCCTACAGGTGCCACCGGGTATGTCCCCAAGTTGCTCCGCCCATGGCGGTAGAGGTCATAGAGGTGGGTGATGTAAAGACAGTGCATCAACTAAGGGACAAGTGGTGACAACAAGATAGAGAGAGAGTCGATAAGGGAAGGCGAGACCAAGTGTGGGCGGAGGTTTACACAACACGGTCCTTAAATATATTGCTAAAATAACGTCTACACCCGATTCAACATGCAGCTCCACCTCGGCCATGAGCAACCCACAGCACGCCAGAGGCAGGAGACCACGAGGGAGACGGCCTCAAAATGAAGAGAAAGTTGACAAACTCACGGATGCCATCACCCAGCTGCTGCAACGCCTGTCGGATGAGACGCTGCGTCCCGCGGCACCAACCAGGCGAGTAAAGAAAGAGCAGAGCCCGAATCGGAGGCCCCACCCGAACATCAGCAGCAGTAGATAGCGTGATTCTAATAGGACCACGTTGTTATTATAATAATTTTGATGCGATTCTAAACCGCGCACCTCCCAGGTTGCATTTACGACTCCCGATGTGCATCTACATATAACATACATTCTAGCTCAGTGTAATTCTAATACCACTATAGTGTTATTCTAATCATTTTAATCCGTCCTAATCCTGATCCCCCAGTTCGCATATCCGACCCCCGGTTCGCATGTCCAACGGACATACATATTACATACATACTTGCACGTAATATACATACATATGCGTGATTCGAATACGATCACATTGTGATTATAATACTTCTAATGATATTCTAATATTGATTTGAAGCTTACGTGACTGCAGGAATTAATACTCGTTGGTTCTTTCGATAAAGTCACGTAGTAGAATAAAGCAAAATAAATCACGTTTCGGAGGCAACACAAGCGCCCGTCTTCAGGTGAGAATCGCGATATCCGCGATGTCTGCTGCGAGCAGCACGATGTCTGCTGCAGACATCGTTTCGGGCGCTTGTGTTGCGTCCGAAACGTCGTTATTTATTGTTTTATTTATACCTACGTGACTTTACCGAAAGAACCAAAGAGTATAGATATTCTAATACTGTCCCTCCGTTTAGGTCTTCTAAATTATATAAACAACTAGTTTATATTCATTTAATGTTTAATCTTTAAAGCGTTACAGTTTACATGTTTTAGAGTACAAGTGATCTCCAGTATACTTCGGAATTAGGGAAAGGAACGTTGCTAAACTATTTATAACGGGACCTTTCCCTCTAGGAACACATGTTGATGGTGGAGACAGCCAAGACGTTGCCGGTTAAGGTCAGACTTGTGTTGCTGCAGTTGCTGCTGCTGCAGTTGCTGTTGCTGCTGCAGTTGCTGATGCTGCAGTTGCTGCTGCTGCAGTTGCTGCTGCTGCAGTTGCTGCTGCTGCAGTTGCTGCTGCTGCAGTTGCTGCTGCAGTTGCTGCTGCTGCAGTTGCTGCTGCTGCAGTTGCTGCTGCTGCTGCTGCAGTTGCTGCTGCTGCAGTTGCTGCTGCTGTAGTTGCTGCTGCTTCTTGCTGCTCTTCTGCAGTTGCTGCTGCTGCAGTTGCTGCAGTTGCTGCTGCTGCAGTTGCTGCTGCTGAATATGTTTCAGTCCCAGTGGTGTTCCGTGATGGGATAACAAACTTTGATCAAATACTTTTATCAAACGAGTCATTACAATTGTAACGATTCATATTTGCACGGGCTTATGTTGAGTTTGTACGATTATTTTATATATACATACTGAATATTGCTATTTGATGCCATTGAGATGGAACATTCATCCAGAAGTGGATAGCTTGATCCTAATACCACCAAAGTGTTATTCAAGTAATTTTAATCCCATCCTGATCCTGCACCTTCCATTTCACATATCCCACCCTTGGTTCGCACGTCCATATTACATACATACATGTTACATACATACATGTTACATGCATGCATGTACAATGTTACATACATACATGTTACATGCATACATGTCCCATGCACATATACTTACTACAAACAGATATGTTACATTCATACATGTTACATACTTACGACCGTAGTGTGATTCGAAGAGGACCACGGAGTGATTCGAATAATTCGAATGCGATTCGAATATCACACTTCAGTGTAGGTTGTTCTAATCTATAACACTAGTTAATAAGGTTATTGTAAGCGTTATAATGTATAGCCTATAGGTTATATTGTTAGAGTTTGCTATAACACTAGTTTACGACCAGTGTGATTCTAATATAAACACAGTGCGATTCTAATCATTTTTATGCGATTATAACCCCTTAGCTCCATTTATATGATTATACACTATTGCAATTATTAGTATTTTACAGCGTTTAAATGGATAGGTTATAGTTCATAGTTTTTAATATTACATACTCTTTGGTTATTTCAGTAAAATACACATAGGCAAAAAATAAATCACATTTCGTGTGCAACATAAGCGTCCGTCAGGTGGGAAAGCATGGTCTGCTGCTGAGGCAGACTGTTTTAAAACGTTTCAAATGGGTGTAAACCTCAGGTCATAAAGAAGTGGCCGGGACTAGTGATGTTCACGTGAGAAATTAGCATGTAACTTTAGAAAAGGAAGAGAGCGGCCTTGTCGATGAAGGAGTGAAACATAATAGGTAATATTCTTTTACAGCGTTACAATGGATAGGTGGTAGTTCATAGGTTATAATATTATGTTTCACATGTTAGAGGTTAACATGTGAGAGTCTACAATATCAGAGTTGATCAAATGCGACGATCAAGGGCGTCAATCGGGTGAGTTTGATCGGAGGCTTTAATTAAATGCGTCATCCCATCACGGAACACCACCTCCCTGCGTATATAAAGCAATAGAAGCAACTACAGCAGCAACAACGATATCAGCGACAGCAGCAGCAGCAACATCACATTTCGAGGGCGTACGCAGCTACTTCTGATTCTGCTGCGCGGCTGTTTGTGGCAGGGCCCTGCTCTCGCAAAACCCCACACGCCTTTGTAAATGATTCCTATGATCATGTCTGAGCTGAGATTTGAGCGAATAAAGTTTACTTTGTTTAAGCATACCTGTGTGTGGGTTAGTGTCAACGGGGCACAGCGAATACTACTCATTAATGAACTCGCACCGACATTGTACTAAGTTTGGTTCGAGACGAACAAGGCACGTGCCATGTCCAGACAAATTCTTACCAACAATAGTTTCGTTAAATATGATGCTAAATCAAACGTTAACACTGGATTACAAGTGCACTTCTTAACCCTTCCTCGCATTTACCTCTAACGATTTGCATTTGCACTTAACATACATTCAAGCACAGTAAAATGCTAATAAGAACATATTGTTATTCTAGGAATTTAATGCGATTCTAACCCTGCAAACCCCCACAGTTCACAAATCCGTCCCCCGATTTGATTGAACTTGTACTTTACATACATATGAGCAAAGTGCGAATAAAATTCTTATAACGACATTCTCATACCGTACCTCCGTTTATGGTGGAATACATTATAAAAAGAACAATTAATAGTCGTTTAATGTTTAGTGTTATTGTTTATAGTGTTATCAGTTTACATGTTTTTAAGTACAGGTGATTCCCGGTATACTTCGGTATTCTGGACCTGAACGTTGCGAAACGATTCATAACGAGGACCCACCAGAGCGCAATCCGCTAATGAAAAGAACTCGGGGCGGCGGGAACACGTGCTTCCATGGGCAGTGGGGACAGGGCATGGTGGTATTGCCTACAGGTGCCACCGGGAAAATCCCCCAAGTTGCTCCGCCCATGGCGGGNTCAGGTACAGGTCATAGAGGTGGGTGATGTAAAGACAGTGCGTCAACTAAGGGACAAGTGGTGACAACAAGATAGAGAGAGTTCGAGAAGGAAGGCGAGACCAAGTGTGGGCGGAGGTTCACGCCGAGAATGAGAGGGGAGGAACGAGGTTTGGGCTGTGTTGGCTGGTTGCTGTCTCGTCGTCGTCGTTGCTATATCGTGACGCTTGGGTCTGAAACCGCGTTAAAGGCTAAATAAAAGAACCCTCTGCAGTCTGAGTCCGGAGTCATTACAATTGTAACGATTCATTATTTCACGGGCTAATATTGGGTTTGTGCGATTATTTAACATATTCATACTGAATATTGCTATTCGATGCCATTGAGATGGAACATTCATCCAGCAGTGGACAGCTTGATCCTAATACCACCAAAGCGTTATTCAAATAATTTTAATCCCATCCTGATCCTGCACCTTCATGTTTCACATATCTCACTCTTGGTTCGCCCGTCCATATTACATACATACTTGTTACATGTGTAATGCGGTTGTAAATGGCCTCCGGAGGTGCCGTCATGGGGGAGGAGTTAGGTCACGTGGGGGAGAGGGGTTGAGTATAGAAGGATGGGAACCGGAAGAAGAAGGGAGTGACGGGGAACCAGGAACAGAGGAAGGCCACGTAGGGCGAAGCGGGTGTGGCGAGATCGCCACGAACACGGGGAGGAACGAGGATCGGCACCGTTGGCCAGCGGTGACCGACCCGAGGCAGCAAGGAGGGCTGCAGTCAGCAGCGGGGCTGCAGAGAGAGAGTGGGCAGCGGGTCTGCATACAGTGGCAGCCAGAGGGTCTGCACATAGGGGTAGCAGCGGGAGTCTGCATAGGGGTAGCAGCGAGTCTGCAGGGAGGAGGTTACAGTAGATGAAGCAGAGAGTCAGAGGGAGAGGAAGCTATAATAGCAGTGAATAGCCGGGGCTACAAATACAGGGTTATAACAGAGTGCCGTGTGGGTGAAGACGAGAACCCAATAAAAGACACGAAGACAGAAAGAAGTGTCCGAGTCCTTTTATTACACTGGAGTCAGAAGTGAAACGGCATGGCGAAACAACTGAGGAAGAAGAATATCCCATCTCCGGCGTCGGCTTCATCATCGGACGACGACGATCTTCCTCCTGAGGTCGGCTTCACTTCGGCGGAGGGAGAGATCCGTGAGGGCCCGGGTGTCGAGGAGGTTGCCGCTGCGTCCGACCCATCTGCGTTGAAGGACGAAGACTTAAGATGGACCCGGATGGCGGAGCAACTGGCAACCCTAAAAACCGTCATCACGGAGTTGTGTGACCTTGTCACGCCAAGGGCGGCGTTGGAAGGTGATGGTGGTGATCGGCAGGAGCCCGGGTCGTCTTCGATGGCGCCGCCATCGGCCACGCGGCGTGAAGACGCCATCTTGGGCGTGGCGCACCACGGAAGGCGGGAAGCCGCCATTTTGGGGCCGCCGCGAGGATCGTCCGCCATCTTGGCGACACAGCGTTGCGACGCCTTGCTGAACTTACCGCCGGAAGAGTCAGCGACGGACGGAAGCAAGCCAAGGAGTCGCAGTCGTCACCTTACAACCGTCAAAGAGTTCTCCATCGGGGCGATTGGAGTGCGTTCGCCTGTAGATTTTTGGCGCGGTACGTACGGCAAGGTGGATGGACGCTGAGGCACTGGAGGTGCTCCCGACTCTTCTTGATGATGAGTCCGTTCGTTTTTTTCGCTCTATAAAAGCTGCGAAGAAGAAAACTCTGCGAGGGTGTTCGATGAAATGGCGGACGCGTACGAGCCACCGGATGACGCCCATCGCCGATTTGTGCAGCGGCAACGCGCACCTGAGGAGTCACCTGTAGCGTACAGGGGCGCCGTGTTGGAACTCGCTATGGCCGCTTACCCGGAGACGGAGCCTGACCTGCTGGAACCACTCATCTTGGGGAAGATGTTGGAGTTGTCCCGAGATCTCGGCATTCCTATGCCGGCATGCGGTCACGAAAACTCACGTCTCGGACCGCGGCCAAGTGTTTGGACGCCCAGTTCAATCTCCGCCGCTGGAAACAGGTGACGGCGTGGACGGGGGGTCCTGTCGTCGATGGGGGGCCGTAGGGTGGACCCTACGGAGGCCGTGTACGTGCCGGATGCGACCGGCCAGAAGGAGTTGTCGGCTGCCTCTGCTCCGTGGCCGGCCCGGAGCGGGCCGGGCCGCGGGCTCCGCCGCCGGTGCGGCCGCGTCTTGACGGGGTGCCCGCTGCGCGCCGCCCCGACGTCGACTGCTTCCGCTGCGGCCGTCGGGCCACTATGCCAGGGACTGCTGGGCCCGGGTTCCGGGCCGCCCCTGCAGGAGGCCTCGACAGCGGACGCCCCAAAGAAAGACCCTCCGGCACAGGCAAGTCGGTGCGCACCAGACACCCGGCAAGGCCCGACACCTCACTCATCGCCGTTGTATGCGACGCGGATGTTGTAAAATACGGGAGGCCAGTATCTGCGCCTTGTCGTTCGATAACGCAGTGGCGTAAGCTGGCTCGGCGGGTTGTCGCGGCCGCTACCGGGTCGTCCACTGTACCGGGGTCGATTCAAGGGGTGGACGTACGTATTTTGGTGGATTCCGGGGCGTCCGCGACCATTATTTCGGATGTGATATTCCATCTTTTGAACATCCCACCGGGGGCCGTGAGGCCGGCTTACGCTTCCTGCATCGCTGCGAACGGGGGTAGTATGGGCATTGTGGGACAGGTGGACGCTAACATTTCTATTGGGGGTGTCTCGGCCTCGGGCGTTGTGTTAATTTCAAGGTCCCTGGCGGTTCCTTGCCTGTTGGGTACGGATTTCTTGGCTAGGATGCCCATTCTAATTAGAATCAATGAAAATTGCATTGAACTACCAGGGGGCCGGAAATTGGCGTTCTTACAGTCCGCCTGGGGGCGGCCGCTCCGGTTGCCCAGGTGCAGGCGTTATCGGAAGTTTCGGTCGATATTCCACCTGGCTCGCAGATGCTCATTCCCTTACAATATCGGAAGCCGGTTCCGGTCGGCAGGTGCTTTTGGGATTTTGCTGTCGCCGTCCGCCGCTGTTACGGGCGGATTGGCACTGGTGGGGGCGCAAACCATTGTCCGTCCGGATCAGCGCCCGTTTTTGCAGGTGTTAAATGCGAGTACTGAAAGCGTGTGTGTGCCGGCTGGTACCGTTGTGGCACACGCCACTACGGCGTTTACGGCTCAGAGTGACATTCCGGACGGGGGGCTGGTGGGT